>LPNX010793483.1:4348-74714 GCA_001517045.1 Pseudotsuga menziesii | reverse complement strand
CGTTTTGAGGGCTTCTATCTAGCACATGAGTAAAAAATCAGGTTTTCATTGCCAAATTTGGCCAAAAAGTGTTACCCATCTTCATGGAATCACCCAGCACTAGCATTTCACTTTCTAGCTGTTGTAGGAGGAAAAATCCTTAAAATTGTGGTCATGTTCCATGAGAAAAGAAACTGAGTAGGTGGATCATTTAATTACAAAACTGACCCAAACACCTAGATAATCTTATAAATACCATCAAATTGAGTAGGAGTCTCATTACATTCTATTCCAACTGATTAGACCCTTGTGAATTGCTGCGAACTAAAAAGTCAAGTACACAAGAGGAATTCGGTGAGGAGATAGCTAAAGTGATATTGCAGAGAGTTAAGTATGATAGTGAGTTTGCTAAGTTGCATAGATTTCTGTGTGGTCTGTTTCAAATCCTATTCATCATGGTGGTTTGGTGAACAGACTCGAGGGTCCTAAAGCAAGTGATATTGGCTTCTTTCAGGAGACGGTTGGGAGGAACGGTCTTATTTGGTTTTTTGTCCGCCTTCTGCAATTATCCAGCCTCTAAGATGTTTTGTTTATTATCTGTGAAATTATTTCATATCTATATTTGCAGGTTTATGAATGTTAAGGAATTAACTAAACTAAGTAACCATTACTGAATTAGAATAAGTTAGAGAGATCTTACAAAACTGACCCAAACACCTAGACAATCTTATAAATACCATCAAATTGAGTAGGAGTCTCATTACATTCTATTTCAACTGATTAGACCCTTGTGAATTGCTGCGAACTAAAAAGTCAGGCACACAAGAGGAATTCAATGAGGAGATAGCTAAAGTGATATTGCAAAGAGTTAAGTATGATATTCATTTTGCTGAGTTGCATAGATTTCTGTGTGGTCTGTTTCAAATCCTATTCATCATAGTGGTTCAGTGAACCGACTTGGGGGTCCTAAAGCAAGTGATATTGGCTTCTTTCAGGAGACGGTTGGGAGGAACAGTCTTCTTTGGGTTTTCCCCCCCTTCTGCAATTATCCAGGTTCTAAGATGTTTTGTTTATTATCTATGAAATTATTTGATATCTATATTTGCAAGTTTATGAATGTTAAGGAATTAACTAAACTAAGTAACCCTTACTGAATTAGAATAAGTTAGAGAGATCTTATTTCTACATAATATTTTATGAAATATGCTTAAGTTACTTTCTTAAAATGTTAATTGGAAAACTGTAGATTATCCTAATTGTTCTATAAAGGAACAACTATAAATGCATACCTGTAGTAATATAAACAATTTTCTGACTATTTTAGTATTGTTTTTCCTAAAGATTCATTTATTTTACATTCATAGATTATTTATAACCATCGTTAAGTAAACCAATGAGTTTGATTCATATATTTCTTAATTTAAGATAGATCTTAAAAACAAATTAAATTAATAAGTTTTTAAATCAAGGTTCAAAACCCTTCTTTAATCAATCTCTTATAACATATTTCTAGTCGATAGGCTTTACCCCAAGCTACTCATCTCGAAACTGAGAGGTCCTCCCTCTTAGGCTAAGGTAGTGTCATTAATTTTACAAATGACAGATTAAAAACTTAAACACTATATTCCTTTAATGGAAAAGAACTATAATTAAAAAATTCTACAACAAACATTTGTGACAGATATAGGATTAGCTATTTCTACGAATGAAACTTTAACCATTTAAAATATCTCTTTCTAAAACTTGTCAATTACCAGGTTAAGCGTTAGTATAACGCTTTAGTTTTAAACACCGTCCTTTAACTATTGAGGTCATGGGTTCGAAATCTGTACAGATGATTTCCTTATAGGGTTTTATTATCAAATCTAAGCTATAAACAAAGAAATAAACATATCAACGTTATACAGTTTTAAAGAAACATAGAAGCCTTATGGCTCAAACAAAATTATTTATATATGGAATCCAACAATATTTGTTTGGTTGAAACATGAGAAATCAAAATTACCGATGTAAGAACATAGTGGCCTCACAACATTAGTCTTCAAAACTAAGCTACAGTGAAAACCCCAAAAAGGGAACTGATTTATTAAATCAGGAATGGCTATTGATAGGTCCAAATCCCAAGGTTGTAGAACATGAGATTTTCATAGTCATCTTAAAACAAACTAACAATTTCGAAATAAATACTAACGAAAACATTGTTGAATTTCAATAACATGTTTTAGAGTAAGCATTTATGCATCTACAAAATCCCTTCTTTTTAACAAACATAACAATACAGTGGCCTCACGTCCCCATTCATTTCAAAATATAGTCATAAATGCACAATGCTAGAGATGTAATAAAAGAACGACACGATGTATTCAAATATAAACTATTTTATTAACAGTCAAAGAGACATAAGTCGCAGGATTATAAACCTTGATGAAGCTAGTTCTTTCCATCCTTAAAACATTATTTTTACAAGAATATGTAAGAGATCAAACCCATAATAAAACATTACATTACATTACATAAGATTCCCCTTCAGACTCTACGGTCGAAGGGAGAATATTTTTTATAAAAACGGAAAAATGGCATGGGCCAAACCACCAGAGGGTTACTATTTTCCATCTAAAGAGAATGCAGAAATGAATCTAGTCGAGGAGAATTCCAGAGACACAAAGCCATAGAGCCACAAGCCATATATTTACAAGGAGAAAGGAGTGCGAGGTATAGGTCTTACCGAAACATTGAATCTTCTCCATGGAGACCATACCTTATCCAACATAGCCACTTGGGTCGTAACCTCCTGCAAACAACAATATAGAGGTAAAATTATAGATTTAAATAGAAATATATTTAAAAAAACAATGAAAGTCATAACACAACATGCAAACGACTTACCCTTCACATAAGTCTATGTGGGAAACGACGACCAAGAGGTGAGTGAAGAAGCCCATAAAAACTAATGCCGAGGGTAAACAAAGTTTCCAGCCAAGGGGCCAACTTGTTACACTCTTGCTGGTGCATTTTACAGAGATAATGTGTCGAAGGGTAGGAGAAAGGCCAAGGCCGAGATCCTGTTAACCAAGAGCTCGTCTCTTCCACCATTGATTGCACTATATAGAGGAAGAACTCTCCAAAACATAGAGACATGCTAACATGACGCAAAGACAAAAACACTCGACACAAGACAAGTAAATCCTTAGGGTTTTCCAACAAGAATAGTACATTCCAGCTGGAAAGTTATGAGGTTCACGTGGCTCCATTAAAGCCACTAATATGTTATGTATCTAAATAATTATAAACCATTGTTTTAAATATTAAATATAGAGTTAGTGAATTAACGTAGAGTCACAACAATTCATCAAGCGGTGTGAATTAACCTATAAAAGGTTATCTCCATTGTTGTAAAAAATCATCATATATATCAATTATCATTTTCATTGTGGGTTAACATGTGAATCATGTGGGATTAGAAGTCTTTGTCTGCTTCAAGTGGTATCAGAGCCTCGTTTAGATAATCTGGGCCTTTGGCCTTAATTCTCAGACCTTGTCTGATTGTTGGCTTCTAGCCTTATTTTAGGGTTTCCCTAAAAGATTGGACATTGTCCAAAATAAAAAGAAACTGGTAAAAAAAAGAAAAAAGAAAAAAAATGTATAGAAAAGAAAAGAGAGAAAAAAAGTTTAAAAGAAAAGATAAAAGAAAAAAAAGTAAAAAAACAAAAGAAAGGAAAAGGAAAGTAAAAAAAAGATAAGATAACATAAAACAAACACATGGTTTTGCTTTTCGCTTCAACCCAAGTTTTGCTTTGATTTGAATTATTATAATATATTTATAATCTAGTTTAATTTTTTTTATTATTATATAAAATAATAAAATAAAGATCTTATTATATAATAATTAATTATTATTCCTTAAACCTCAGCATCTTTAAAAAAAAAAAATAGTATCTCACCATTCTTAATAAAACAAAATTCCTCCCTGCACAAGAAAAATGACAAAAATGAATGAAATTAAAGAAAGAATGGTGAAATTAGAACTTAACCAAGCCCAAGGTTCTAAAAATATTGAGGGTTTACACTCAAGACTCAACCAAATCAAAGGAGAACTAAACAAAAGAAAAATCGAATTATCAGAGACTGTCAAAAAAGAAGTCAACGAAGCAGTATCTTGGGAGATGGAAGGAGTAAAAAGGGACATCACGGTATTGTTCGAATCTGGGTTAAACAAACTCAAGAAGCATTTGGAAGAAACAATCACCACATTAGTTGGTAAGGGGTCGAAGGAAGACCAACCATCCTCAAATTCAAGTTATCATAAGATAATTCCTCCTAGAATAAATAATCCACAAGAAGAGTCTGATCACGATCACTCTCCAAACCATGAACAATCGCTCTCTCCTCCAAAAAGAAGTGGATATCAAATGAAACCCAAGTTAGAATTGTCAAAATTCAATGGTGACACAAAACGGAGCGTGGCATGGATCAAGAAAGCAGAAGAATTTTTTTCCATACACAATATCACAACTGATGAAGAAATGATAAAATATGCCTCAATGCAACTAGAAGATCAGGCTTACAACTGGTACATGTGGTGGAAGGATACAACATAGGAAACTAAGCGCAAGTGGAAAACGTTCAAAAATGATTTCTTTAAGTGGTTTGAAGATCTAAAAGAAAATAAATTCTTCACAAAACTCACTATACTGTAGCAAAAAGGTGACGTCGATGAATACACCAATGAATGGGAAGCCCTAGCGACATGTGTGGCGAAACTCACAGACATTCAACGCCTCCAGACTTATGTGTACGGACTAAAACCATATATTAGAGATGAACTAGAACTATTAAATGTATCAACCTTGGATAAAGCGAGACACAAGGAAAAAATCATTGAGGAAAAATTGAAAAATACGTGGAACAAGAACCATGACAAAGATCGAAGGTCCATCCAAAATACCAAGACCGACACCAAACACCAGCCACTGCATCTAATAAATGACAACAAAACCACTTTAGAGGTCCAACAAATTAAATAAGGGAAGTGTAAATATTGCAGAGAGAAGTGGGACCCAAGACACATATGTTTGAAAAAAGAGACCACCAAGAACTTATAACTATGTGAAGCAGAAGAGGAAGACAAGTCATATAGCGAGGAATTTGACATATAAGAAACAAGTGACATCCAGAATCCTCCATCACATTCAGAAGATGAAGAAATTCCCAATATATCAATTTTAGCCATAACAGGATTACACTAACCACATACATTAAAACTTAAAGGGCATATAAAAAATAATAATGTTGTCATCCTATTTGACACAGGAAGTACCCATAACTTCATCGACGTAAATGTTTCCAAGAGGCTTAACCTTTTCATATATCCAGTACCCAACATGAAGGTAATGGTAGCAGATGGAAAGAAGATCGAAAAAGTGGGAAAATGCCACAAAGTTAAGCTGCAAATACAAGACTATAACCTTGAGTCAGAATTTTACACAGTACCCTTAGGAAGAGTTGATGCAGTATTGGGAATTTAGTGGTTGCAAACACTAGGTACCTACTCACAAAACCACCAAGAACACTTTATAAGGTTTAAATGGAAAGGAGAAAGATACAAATTATATGGGTTCAAACCCCCTCGCATGCAAATAGTGTCATCCCACAAAATGGAGAAGTTAATTCGAAAGGGAGCACCAGTGTATGTCATACAATGCCAAGAGATGGAATTATTAACTTTAGAAGTAGTTAAGCCAGTTCATCGAAAGATCCAAGGATTAATCCAAAAATACAAAAAAATATTCAAAGACCTTCCCATGGAGTTACCACCAGGAAGGAAGATCGAGCATGTCATCAAAATCAAGTCTGGATCCATCCCTCTCAATGTTAAACCCTATAGGTATCCACACCATCATAAGATAGAGATTGAAAGATTAATCTATGATTTATTGAAGTGTGGAGTGATTATAGAAATTCAGAGTCCTTATGTTGCACCAATAGTACTGGTATGAAAGAAGGATGGGTAATTTAGGTTATGCATCGATTACAGAGGACTAAACAAGATAACTATTAAAGATAAATTCCCCATTCCATTTATCTATGAAATGTTGGACGAACTACACGGTGCAAGGTACTTTTCAAAATTAGACTTAAGGTCAGGATATTACCAAATCAGAGTAAGGCTAGAAGATGTGGTGAAGATAGCCTTCGAATCCCATGAAAGACATTACGAGTTTAAAGTAATGCTTTTTGGGCTAACTAACGCTCCAGCGACATTTCAAGCAACCATGAATAACCTATTTCAGCCATTCCTAAGGAAGTTTGTATTACTTTTTTTTTATGACATCCTTATATATAGTAAGACATGGAAGGACCATATCACACACCTAGAACAAATTCTCATTATTTTAAAAGAAAATTAGTTCTACACCAAGATGTCCAAATGTACGTTCGGTACAGAAGAAGTGAGCTACCTTGGTCACGTAATATCTAAAAAACGAGTCAAGGTAGATCCAGAAAAAAATCAAATCAATCACAGACTGGCCCAAACCTACCAACATCTCCAAGTTAAGGGGATTCCTCGGGCTAACTGGATACTGCAAAAGATTCATTAGGAATTATGCACAGAGAACCACACCCTTATCCAACCTTCTAAAAAAAATGCATTCCAGTGGAGTGAAGAATCAGAAAATTTGTTTTGAAGCGTTGAAAGGAATTATGTCCTCCACACCTGTATTAGCTACCCCAGACTTCTCCAAACCATTCATGATAGAATGTGATGCTTCAGGTTATGGGTTGGGAGCAGTACTAATGCAAGATGAACACCCGATAGCTTTTGAGAGAAGGAACTTAAACAAGAGAGAACAATTGAAGTCTACATATGATAAGGAAATGTTGGAAATTATGCAGGCATTGGTAAAGTGGCGACAATACCTCCTAGGGAGAAAATTCATGATCCACACAGACCAAAATAGTCTTCAATACCCACTTCAACAGAAAACAGTGTCCACAAAACAACAAAAGTGGATAGAAAAAATTGCTACTTTCGACATGGAAATAATACACAAAAGAGGGAAGGAAAATGTAGTCACAGATGCACTCTCTAGAAAAGATGAGGATATTACGTCTTACTCCATCTTAGTCGCAATTCCAGATTGGCTAGATGAAATATGAAGTGAATATGCCAACGACTCAAAAACAATCACTATAATTAACAATCCCAACCAAGACCCCAAGTTTGATTGGAAAAACGATATCCTTTTGTATAAGGGGAGGATTTATTTAAACTCAAACTCTAAGTTCAAGTTTAAGGCAATAAAGGAATCCCGTGATTCACCAGCCGCAAGACATGTAGGATTCTTCAAATCTTATTATAATGCAAGAAGGTCATTTTTATACAAGGGAATGCAAAAATATGTCCAGCAATATGTGGCAGAATGCAACAAATGCCAAAGGAACAAAAGCGAACATTAGAGGAAATTTCAATTTAAAATGGGCCTTCCAAAAACAATACAAATTCCATGTCATCATATAATATCCAATCAAAATTATTTAAAATTCAAAAAGGGAGCACCTCTTAAACAATTTTTTAATATAAATTTGGGGATAGGTATCATAAAAAAAAACTACTTTTTTTGTTCGTATTTTTGACATATCTCCATGTGTTTTTACTCAAATTTCGATCGGGAGAGATCATTGGATGCGGAATTAAATTCCGCATCCAACAAGTACCCACTCGGCATACTTTCAACGGGCCTCACTACCCCCAAAACAAGAAATACCTAAAAAAACATGATGATGACCCACTGGGCATACTTTCGACAGGCCCCACTACCCCCAAAACAAGAAATACCTGAAAAAACATAATGATGATGTCATCATCACATTTTTTAGGTATTTCTTATTTTTGGGGTAGAAGGGACCATTGAAAGTATGTCGAGTGGGTACTCGTTGGATGCGGAATTTAATTCCACATCCAACGAGCTCTCCCGATCAAAATTTGAGTAAAAACACATGGAGATATGTCGAAAATACAAACAAAAAAGTAGTTTTTTCTTTTCTTCCTCCAAAATTAATAAATATTATTTTATTAATTTTCCTTAGGAGGCCCATTTTGAGTTGAAATTTCCTCTAATGAATATTTTAACCCCAGGGTTACTCCACCCCCTACACATTCCAAACTAGAAATGGGAAGAGATATCAGTGGATTTCATCGATGGGTTACCTCTGTCAGAAGGAAAGGACAAGATCCTTGTAGTGGTCGATCAATTAACCAAATTTTCTCACTTCATGGCAATAAAAAAATAGACATGGAAAAACAAATTGCAGATGTATTTTGCAAAAATGTCTACAAATTACATGGCTTCCCAAAAGTCATTGTCAACGACAGATATGCAAAATTTAATGGTAAATTTTGAAGGGAATTTTTCAAACAAGTAGGAACCTCACTCAATATGAGCTCAGCTTACCATCCCTAAACAGATGGTCAGACTAAAATTGTTAATAAATGCTTAGAAGCATATCTACGTTGTTTTGTAACAAATAAACAAAACCATTGGTATCAATGGTTACACTTAGTAGAATGGTGGTACAATTCAACTTACCACACCTCCGCAAAAATGACCCCTTTCCAAGCCTTATATGGGTATGAACCCCCAAATTGGGAGTTAGTTATGAACAACACTAATGTTCCAGAAGTAAAGAACCAACTAGAGAAATATCAAAAAATGATTGAATTACTCAAGGATAACTTAATCATGGCATAGAATCACATGAGGAAACAAGCAGATCAATGCAGAACTGAAAGAGAATTTGAAGTAGGAGACTGGGTGTTCATAAGAATCCAACCCTACAAACATGTATCCCTTAAAAGTGGAGAAAAAACAAGTTGGCCCCAAAGTTCTATGTACCATACCAGATTATCCAGAAGATTAGTCAAGTGGCATATAAATTATAGTTACCCGATAAAAATCGTATCCACAATGTCCTCCATGTATAATGTCTCAAAAAAATGTTGGGGAAACATCAAATAGTACAAACAATACTTCCTATGTTAGATGACGAAGGGAGGGTCATTTGGGAACCTAAGGAAATCATTGAAACCCAAGAAATAAAACTTCATTCTCGAACACTCCAGGAATATTTCATTAGGTGGAAGAATTTTCCAGATGAAGACGCATCATGGGAGACAGAACAATTTTGTCAACAATACCCATCCTTACCCTTGCTTTGAGGACAAAGAATTCTAAAATAGGGCGGAAATGTTATGTATCTAAATAATTATAAAGCATTGTTTTAAATACTAAATATAGAGTTAGTGAATTAATGTAGAGTCTCACCAATTCATCAAACGGTGTGTATTAACCTATAAAAGGTTGTCTCCATTATTGTAAAAAATCATCATAAATATCAATTATCATTTTCATAGTGGGTTAAAATGTGAATCATGTGGGTTTAGAATTCTTTGTCTTCTTCACTTGCTGGTGCATTTTACAGAGATAGCGTGCTGAAGGGCAGGAGAAAGGCCAAGGCCGAGTTCCTAAAAAACAAGAGCTCGTCTCTTCCACCATTGATTGCACTGTACAGAGGAAGAACTCTCCAAAACACAGAGACATGTTAACACAACACACAGACCAAAACACTTGACACAAGACAAGTAAACCCTTAGTGTTTTCCAACAAGAACAGTACATTCCAGCTGGAAAGTTATGAGGTTAACGTGGCTCCATTAAAGCCACTAACAAGATTTTAATTTTTTCATCCACGCTCTATAGTTTCATTCACCACCACATTTCCTTCACCTTACCATTGTGTAAATGCCTTCAAGTTTTCCTTATTCATACGTACCTGTTCCAAGGTAGGATTAGTTCTTTACTTAGGGATAGTTTTTTTGCATAGTATAGTAGGGCCCTTCTTTGTGTGTCTTAGTCGACACCCTTAGGAGGTTTCCTAATAAGCTGAGACCCCCTCCTCAAAGCATATGCAATGAATAAGTGGTTTATGCATTAGCTTCAGAGCTAAGTAATACCATAAACCCATACTCCTAGAATCATAATAGGTTAACCAGTACTCTAAAACCATAACTAGGAGGCACACCAACTATTGCCGACACTTTTTAAACATGACGTTCTTTTCATGACTTGAATACAAGTAAATTAGTTCATTAGAACGGTAAGTCACACTATAAGGTTGTCGTACTAAATTCATTATGTTCAATGGATAAAACACTAAGTGCAACTTAAATATTAGTATGGATTGTTTACTTTATGTATTTGCAGTTAGACCTTCAATTAACAAATAATAATTCATGAAATTTGGAGATGTTACATGTGGCATCAAAACGAGTTTCCAAACACTAGGCCTAAAGATTAGATCAGTCACATGCAAAGTAGGAAACAAAATATATTGATCATGTTTTCAAACTATTTCTATCCAGAAATATATATTTCTATTTTGCAGGAAATGGAAGGAGTTGAAGAATCCGCTAAATATGGATCCCACCACAATAATCCGGATAACATATATGTGAAATTAAATAATCAACCATCAGAACTACTACAAAGTATCAAAGATTTAAGAGTTGTATTACAAACCGTAAAGGAAGATAGTGAAAGAATATTAAGAGATCAGGATGAACTAAATCATATATTGCTAGATAAAATACACAACGGAGGCAAGGATAAAATAAAGGAGCATGAAAATTAATCTGGAATAGTCATACAAATGTAAGGGTAAGAAATTATTTTTTTCTAATAGTGAAAGTAAATATTCTTCAAGAATTGAAGTAAGCTCGGATAAAGAAAAGTATAAATACTCTAGTGAAAGTAGTGATAGAGACAATTGTCCTAGAAAGAGAAAGTATAAACCTTATGACTAAATATCAGGAGAATTTAAAAAGTTGAAACCTCCCATGTTTAATGGAGAAGTGGAAAAGGGTGAAGAAGTCGAGGCTTGTCTATCATGTATGAAAATGCACTTTAATATTTATAACTACTCATATAGACTGAAATCCTATATGGCTATCTACAACCTAACCAGCAATACTAACATTTGGTGGGAAGACATAAAAGAGTTAAAAATATTAAAGAAAAATTTGTAACCTAGAGAATATTCAAGAAATACTTCAAAAGGAAATTCTTATCTGAACAGTATTATGAAGAAAGAGCTAAAGCGTTTTATGAACTTTGACTAGGCTCAATATCAATTAAAGAATTAAGTAACAAATTTTTAAGTTTATTAACATATGTACCCTATATAATTGACAAAAAACCTAAGATACAGAGGTTTCTGAAGTGTCTTTTTCCTACTAGTTTCAAGGACATAATTAAATTTGATAATCCAAAGATCCATGAAGTGGCAATGAGAAAAGCTAACTTCTGTTACAAACAAAGTAAAAATAAGAAAGAAGGAATACCTACATGTCCTATATATTGAATCGTGTCTTGAAAGAAGTCACATTTACTGAACTTAGCATACAGTTTTTCTTCTCTTAGTACTTGTAGAATTATCTTTAAATTTACTTCTTGTTCTTTTTCATTTTTTGAGTAAATTAGTATGTCGTTGATGAAAACAACTACAAATTTATCCAAATAGTTACTTAGAATACTATTCACTAAGCACATGAATGTTATAGGTGCGTTTGTCAACAAAAAATGCATTACGACAAATTCATAGTGACCATAACGGGTACTAAACGTGGTTTTAAAGATGTCTTCATCACTAATTCACACTTGATGGTATCCAGACCTTAATTCTATTTTAGAGAATATTGTATCCCCACATAATTGATCGAATAGATCGTCTATCTGGGGTAGTAGGTATCGATTCTTAATAATCATTTTATTTAGTTTTTTTTAGTCTATGCACAATCTTAAAGTTCTTTCTTCGTTCTTTACAAATAAGACCGGCACTCCCCAAGGGGAAACACTATGAAGGATATACTTTTTATCAATCAATTCTTATAATTGTGATTTGAGTTTTGTAATCTCTATTATGTTCATTCAGTAAGGATCTTTCGATGCTGGTACCGCTCCAGGTATCACATCGATTTTGAAGTCTATGTCTATTTTCAGGGGAAGTCCAGGGACTTCTTCCAGAAATATGTCTTCAAACTCCTTTAAGATAGGCATGTCTTCTATTTTAAGTTTCTTTTCATTATCTTTATCATCCCTTACATACACAACAAATACTTTACATCCTTTACATACGGATATTTTCATTTGTAGAGCATAGATCTCTCTAATCGTAACTTTATTGGGAATTCCTTTTACTTTTATAGTGTTTTCAGTATCACCTATGCATATAAAGGTTTTTTCAAAACAATTTAGCATTGCTCTGTGTTTTTCTATCCAATCCATTCCTATTAACCGATCATAGGAACCTAAGGTAAAATATTGAGATCAACATGCATAGTGAATTCATTCATTAATAATTCACAATATTTAACATAACTAGTAACTTTACGTTTAGTACCTGTGGCTAACTGTACTAGGCATGGATTATCAAACTTTTATGGTACTAATTTACATAATTGAACTATTCTAGGTGATGTATAGCTCAAACTTGCACCTAAATAAATCAAGATGGAAATAGGTTGCCTTTTTATCATACCTTCAATCTCGACGATTGAATTTTGATGGTCTTTTTGTTGGTTTTCCAATGCAGTACTGATTCTGGGCATGGTCCTTGCTATGTCACCAAATGAAACAAATTCTTTAATGGAGTGAACATTACAGTTTTTATTTCTTATTGGGAAGTCTTTAAAATAATGTGGCTCGCTACATTCCCAACATTTTAAGGGTTCCCTTTGTGCAGTGTTCTTATTAAAAGTAGTGGGAGGTTCTCTTTCCTTTACTACATAATTCTGTTGTTTAAATTTTTTATAGTTATTGCCTTGGTACCCTTTATAATTATTCCCTGTTTTTTTGTGGAATTTATTATTTTTATTTCTTGGATCAAAATGTCTTTTACTCTTACAACTTGGTAAAAATTTTCTTTTACTTTTATTTTGGTCATAACAAAAATTTTCCTTTCTCATTGCTTCCTCCAACGCCTTTGGATTGTCATACTCAATATTCTCTTTAAACATGATAGGAAAACAACTAAGAAAATTTTGTATCTTTGGTTTTTCATTAATTATATAAGTTACGTAATGAAGTAGACTCCAAAATTTACTACAGAGCTCTTTCATAGGCATAGATCCTAGCCCTAACTCCTAAAACTCTTTATCCTCCTCTTTGTAATATTGTTCTGACAAGTATTTTCTTTTAAATTTATTTTTAAAGGTTTTCAAGTTACTTATATTTCCTTTATTCCCTTTAATTTCATTATATCCTGCCACCATATATCATCTTTTCCAGACAGATTATATATGGCCAATTTATCTTTTAGTTCGTCGGAGTAATTGTAGATTTTGAAGTATTTCTTCATCCCTGATAACCAGGCTTCCACTTCTTCTCTTTTTAAATTTCACCATTAAACATTGGTGGTTTAAACTTTTTAAACTCCCCATAGATTGCCTCATATGGTTTGTACTTCTTTTTCTTTTTATTATCATCACTACTTTCACTTGAATCTTGTTGTTTTTCTGTGTGATGTTTGACTTATTCTTCACTGGAATTTTTAGCCTTATGACTGAAAATTTCCAGTTTTCATTCCCTTATGTTTGTAAGGTATAGTTTTTGGCATGATATGTTCATATTCATTATTATTTTCTTTTTCATCATTTTGTATTTTAGATAAGAAAATATTATGTATTTCCTCTCGAGCTTTCAAGATTCATTCATTATCCTCCTTAACTCTTTTTAGCTCTCATCTTAATTCTTTAACAGTTCTTTCTAGTTCAAATTTATTATCTTGAATTTGATTAAGGTTTACTCATATCTTCTCGTCCCTTAAATTTCTCTCTTAATTATTTATAGGATTTCTCGGGTGAGGCTCTTCTTCTACAGAGATCCTTACTTCTGTCATATTTTCCTGCAAAAAATGAAGTTATCCTTCGCTTCTTGTTTTATAAGAGAATTAAACCAAAAATAAAGTAAAAATAGTTTTCTAGTTTCTTTAGCATTTTTAGTGTTGATTTTGTTCAGGACCAGTGTTGTAACCATGCTCTAAAACCATTCTGTCACACGCCTAAAAAAATGTAAAAAACAAATGTACATGCATTTAACGAGCAATATTCATACGAGTATTAACAATCATTTTTACTCTTGACTTAATTAATGGTTCTTATGTAAGTTACTTATATCATTCTGTTTCCTATGTTAGGTTTCTTCAGCTACAGTAATGACAAATTCTAATTGCTACATACAACCATGCCCAAAGGTGATGTTTTAAAGTTTCTTGCTTTGGCTTTTATTGTTGTTACTAGGGCCTTACTAGCCCAAGGGTTGGGAGACTGTATGATAGTATTGATCACACCTTGCAATGTAATAAGGTTTTATTATAAGTTTTATGTGGCCACAAGCCTTACCATAGTCCTAAGCGCATGATATAAGGTAATGTAAAGGACTTTAGTTCTAAGGAACGAAGGGTGTAAAATCTTAAACAAGGATTTGACATGGTTTGATCCATGGTTTGCAATGTTAATATATTATAATATATTGTTGGTTTATATTGCAATGGTTTTATGTTATATGATATGGTTCTTATCATATTTTTATAAGGTTCCAAGAAATGATTGAAAAGCCATAATTTCATAACAGAATTTGTGACCAAAATATGATGGATTCCATGTCTGAAATTCAATAGACACCTATCTGTTATTCGACAACATATTTGTTTTTGTCTTTGGTGGCATATCGCTGGATATTCGACAACATACCAAACCCCATCAAATTTTTGACGTACTATGCCGAATTATTTCCCCACTAAGTCGTTGAATTTCTAACTCCCAGGTTGTCAAATATTTGACTTATCCTTGTCGAAGGTGAGCCAGTTCCTTTGTAAATTTTCAAGCTTATGCCTTCGAATTTGAGATGGCCGTTTTGTCGGATTATCGATGTCCAGTTGTCGAATTCAGGGCTCAACATTGTCAAATTTGCGTCTCAACATTTTTTTTGTGCGACGCTCAGTTGTTGGATTTTCGACAGTGATGGGGTCGAATTTGTGACGATATCGAAGTCGATATTCTAATGAGCCTAGTGTAATGCCCAATGACATCTCATCGGATCTTTCTTGTCAAAGATATGGAAACCTCATTGGATGAGGGTCACAAGTTGTCGGATAACCGACGGGCTATTGTATATTTAAAAAAAAAATTGGTATTCAGAATGGGGTGCATATGCATAGGGTTAGGTCTCCATGGGATGGACGTCTCTACATAAAAATACTATACATAGAGGATTTCAATTGATAGAAGAGTTAAGTCTCACCGCCATTAAATGTGACTACATTTAGCTTAAACCATAACATGATTTTAATGCTACACAACCACAATCAATCAATCACGATACATTTATGGTAATGAAATCCATTGTAAAGAGAATGTCTTGTCCTACATTAATGACAAGATTTGTATAGGATTTTCGAAGTATTTAGGTCAAATAGGTGAGGATTAAAAGATAAATTATTAGGATTGCACACACTTCAAACAAATTTTATCCAAAGAAAAGTGCTTAAAGAAAGTCTTTATGGATTGTGTTTTGGAAAACGTTTGCATCATTAGAATGCACAAGGTTGATAAATTACAAGATTTTTATAGTCAAATTTGTACTAGTCAAAGATGTAGAGTTTGTAAAGGATTGTCATTTTAGAAGAATGGATCCAAGGACTATAGGTTGATAATTATATATAACTAAAATTGGTATTAATAATTTGAGCAAGGTTTCATCAAGGAGAAGTAAGAGTGATTAATGGGGGCTTCCAGATCAATTATTGGAACATGAGGGCAATTCTACCATGCACATTTCTAGTGTAAGGTGGGTAAATAATGAGAAGAAATACCCATAGGAATGATTTGAGAGGGGAGAAGGACCCTATTATGGAGGTCCCAAACCAAATATTCCCAAACAAGATACTTGACATAGGAGTGCATGCTCATAAGGAGGGACAATTAAAAGGAAATGCAAAGCAAGTACACTTACTGTATCGTTATATCCACCAATGGATTCTATGCCCAATTTTTTGCTAAATCAATAACCAAAATTGAAAGGGGTTAAGACCAAGGTTTTGATGTAATTCAAGCCCTTGTTCAAATCCAGCATTCAATATCCTACTACATGTCCCATGTTTTGGAAACTCTTTGGTGGTGAGAAAGTGTGCAAGGTTGTTAATGTCATAGACATATTATAGGGGGATTTGGATGGATATGAAAATCCCCATTAATGTAGGGTATATCCATGCTATTACATAATTCTCACATGATGGGTAGAAGCCCACTAATCCAATCTTGGTTCTCATTCCAATATAAAAAGATTGAGTTATTAAAGAGGAGAAAATGGACCTATGCTTGAAATATGGCATGAAAGTCAAAAAATGAGGCCATGGTATAGCCTCTATAAATAATATGTTGGTTAGCATAGAGAAAAAATACTATCTATGAGGCTGTTACAAGCCTACCAGAAGGGAAATTGTTCAAAATAGGTGGTATATATGGTGAACATTTGCATGGGTAAAGTTGAAATGGGTGATATATCTCCCTAATGAGATCTTTCATAATTTATAGGATGCATAGGATTGGAAATGAGCTTGTGTTCTCATAGTGGGTGAAACTACTAGGTGTTCAATTTTCATGCTAGGATATGAAAACCAAGTTTATTGCAACTATGTCTCAATCCCCTTCTTGTTCATTGAACAACGCACCACTTTCAATATTGATATTTTTTTGAAATATATTATTGGGCCATGTATGATTGCATTATGCAAACTAATAGGATCATTACTAATAGTATTGAGATGCATGGTCGACAGTTTCAATTTTAAGTGAAACCATGGCTATTGGATGGTAGTGTGAGTATGTAGGCACAGATTGAGACCTTGGTTTTGATTCCCACTCTCATTAAGTGACCCCTAAAAATATGGGCCCAAGTGGCCAAATATTAGAAAAATAAGAAATGAAAGAAAGCATTATTGGAAGTAGGTGTAGAAAAGGAATGTGGCATAGAAAAGAAACATTGACTCAGTGTGGAGGAGGGAGATGGATTCGATTCTACTCAATTGAACGACTCATACACAACAGGATTTGAACCTAAATTCCAATGTTAGAATCCGACGTGATCCGACATTTTGCACAGATGTGTCGGACAACAATCAATCATCAGAATGCTGATAACAAAATATTTATAGAGTCGTCGAATATCCGACACTCGTGAGTCAAATTTCTGGCCCTGGTAGTGTCCGGGAACCGACACTATAAGGGTCGGATCTTCGATGTTTGCGAAAGAAAGCATGGCGGTTATCCGACACTAACAAGTTGTCGGATAGCAATCAATCATCAGAATGCCGATAACAAAATATTTATAGAGATGTCGAATATCCAACACTCGTGAGTCGGACTTCCGACCTTGGTAGTGTCAGGGAATCGACACTACCAGGGTCGGATCTTCGATGACTGCGAAAGCAAAAATGGCGGTTATCTGACACTGATGTGTCGAATATCTGACGGGCGGTATAGATTTTTTTATAAAAAAAGTTAAGGTTTACATGATTTTAAATCTTTTAATAAAAATATCGTAATGGCAATTTATATAATATAAAATAACATATAATAAAAATAAAATACATATAATATAAAATAATAATAAAATACATATAAGATATAATAATATATTATAAAAAATGGCTTGTTTTTCATTTTGGACAGTTCAGTTTAATTTGGAGGTTTTTGTGAATTTGGGAGTAGGTCCGGTAGACATGGTAGACAAATCTGTTGACCCGTGGCAGTAAGAGCTCAACATCTTCTCCTCACCAAAAATTACCGATATACCGTCCCCAGACACAGTGTAGAACACGCTTGAAAATTTGACAGCTAGAACCGAGAGTAGGGTTCCAATTTCTCCGCCATATGAAGAGCTGCTAGGTGTGTTTGCAGCATGGCCATTGAACCCGACCTTAGGAGGAGGCTCGTACTCACTATTCCACTCTAGCCAACCTCCGAGCATAGCTACAGCAACCTACTTCATCGACCTTCCCCAGGCGGAACCACAAGGAACCCCAAACATGGAAATCGATCTTTCAGCGTCATAGGGAGCATGTGCAAGAGAAGCTGACAAATAATTGGACGAAATATCAGAAGACGAAGGAACCCAAATCTCCTCCAGGAAATGAAAGAATCAGTGTTTAAATCCCTCTAGAATAGATTTTAACCTAATTTGTGGAGTCGAGTGCACCATGGAAGAAGCATTGGAGATGGACGGCTTAGCCCTAGTCGGGAAAATCAGAGGAAGAAACCCCACCTTGGGGAAAATGAATGAATGGGCTAGGAAAAATTGGACAGGGATTCAAGGTGAAGGCTCAGTTATTACTCCGCTTGCAAAGGGATGGTTTGGCTTCTGGTTCATATGCAGAGAGGATGCAAACCTCATACGCAGCAGAGTCTAGACATATGGGAAAACCCCATTTCAGCTAAAGCAGTGGACCCCCTTATTCGATGCGAAAATAGAGTGACTGGATACAATACCATTCTGGGTTTGCCTGCCAGGACTACCATGGGAATTCTGGAACTCGAGAGCACTTAGTGACATCGGGAAAGTGCTGCGGACTTTCATTGAAGCAGACCTCTTATTTCAGCAGATGGAAATAAAAAAGGTAGCCAGGATCCTAGTCTCTTTGAACATCAGAACCAGTCTTCTGGAAGCCTTTAATTTTGTATGGAAAAACAAGAAAAAAAGATAGTTGTTGGACTATGAAGGGGTCCTGTTTTGATGCCACAAATTTCATGAAACAAGACATTTGGCAAGAAACTGCTCAAACTTTGTTCCCTCGACAACCGAAAGAAGGAAGTGGGTTAGGCGAACAGAGGCCCCGAGCTCCAAAGAAACTGATCCGAACATAGCTTCAAAAGAAAATCCTCTCAGGTCAGAGGGCACAGAACAACCATTGGATCAACTAAAAAAAGCAGGAGCAGTAGCAGTAGAAGGGCCTCCTCAACAGACGGAATAGCATCCGATCGCATCTCCCCCACTGGGTATGAACACTTCTTCCCTTAGCAATCATTTGAATGATTTGTCTTTGAATGAGGAAAAATATTTGCCTACCCCTATCACAAACAGTCCCCTTCCCCCAAAAAATGGCACCTCCTCCCCCGCATTCAAAAGTACCTCCAATTCAAACCAATTAGCCTCCCCTTCCACCATAAAAAATGACTCACCCACTCAGTCCTCCTCTAGCCATTTCCACCTTCGTTCAAGGGACGTTCCAATCCCTCAAAAACCAAAAATCCCTACAAAAGGACTAGGGGTAAATCCTGAGATCACATCCAAAGGGAAAGGGAGAGGAAGACCATCTCACCTCTCTACAGCCCAGAGCATGGCACTCAAGGATCAGGCAAGTGGCAGACAAACAACCATTTTTGGGGCGCTTAGAGCAGTGCAAACCCCAGATGGGGTGCCCAAATGAAATTTGTCTCCCTAAACTACAAGGGTCTGGCAAGCACCTGGGAAAAGCTTGCCCTAAAAAGGATGATGGAGGTTCTATCACCAGAAGTCATCCTTCTACAAGAAACAATGGGTCCAGAGCTGGAAGTTGAAACTCGTTTAACATCACTTCTTCCACAATACTCTTTCACAACACAAAGTGCCATCGGCCACTCTGGAGGTCTAGCAATTGGATGGAAGAAAACAAGCATTCGGTGCACAAACTTAGGAGGTGCATGCTTATATCTAAATCAAATTCATTTTTTTCAAATTTCTTTGGGCCTAGAAACTAGAACCAACAACTATGCAGAACTCATGACATTGAAATTTCTTCTTTATTTTGCCAATTAAAGAAATTGCAGACAGTTACAAGTATATGGTGACTCAATGGTGGTTATAAACTGGATGAATAAGATACAAAAATGTAGAACTACTTCTCTAGATGCATTATTTGAAGATACAAGCCATTCTCTCTCATTCTTTGAATCAATCTCTTTCACTCATGTTTACAGGGAGCAAAATAAGGAGGTAGACAGGCTCTCAAAGAAGGGTCTGACATTGCAATGGGGTGAATGGAAAATTTTGGAAATACAGGACTTCAAGGCCATGAAATATCCACACAAGCCTTTAATAAATCCATCACTCTAAAACTTTTTGTAAATTTGAAATATATTTTTGAAAGCATAGCACAAAATCAGTCTTCATGCACATGAAGGTAAAAATTTCTCAGTTGAACAGTCCATGTATAGTTCGATGAATGGAATGGTTTTTGGTAATTCTTAATTATAAATTTTTTTGATTAATTCTTATTTATAAAAAATAAAAATAAAATATTGCTTTTTTCCTTTGTTTTATGAATGAATGCTTTACTGAATTGTTTACTGATTTTTTTTCTGCCATTGACTAAATTAATGTTTTAATGAATGGTTTTTTCAGCTGTTGAATGATTGAATGGTTTAATGAATTTTTTAAAGAATGATTTAATGAAAGCATTTTTCAACTATTGAGTGAAATAATTTGCATTGTAGATGCATTGTTATTTGCTTTGTGAAATAGTGAAATAAATTGTTATTTGCAAGTATAGGCATTGGGTTTGGGGAGTTGAGAGTGATATGAGGGGGGGGAGGGGCCATAAGAGCTTCCACCTTCACGTGGTTGGTCCTATTTAGTAGAGAATAATAAATTATTCTCGAAACAGAGAGGATCTCAATGAGTGGTAAGGAAGAATACATTAAAAAACATCTATTTCTATATTTTTACCGTGTAATTTTCACTATTGCTATTTGACTCCTCCATTGGAACTTGTTACAGATAGCGTTGAGAAACATTTCCATAGTTAAGAGGCAAGAAATGGAGTTTTGATTAGATTGATGGCCTTATATACATATTATTTTTGGTTATCCATGTTTTATCAGGTGATATATTCTTAACAATTAATTTACTTGAATAGTTGAATAGTATTGTAATTTACATTGTAATAGAATCGTATTTATTTAGATTGTTTTGTTATTTTCATAAACAAACATAAATATATTTGATGGGTCCTAACATGAAACTATTGCAATAGGATAAAAAATCAAGTATGTTGAATGATGTTTTGAAAGGTAAAGCATAAGAAGACAGTGTGAAGATCCAGAAATCAAGGTATAAATATGTTTTCTTTTGTTTGATTGAGCTGTGTATTGGGTATTTATGCATGTGCACACACATACATTTAGTTGATGATGATGATTACCATACATAGAGGAAAAAAACAATCACTAGAGGAAAGAATATAGACTATGTAAACGTTCTACAAGTTAGGCAGGGGTCTTTTGACATCCTTGACATTTCTACATTGTTAGGTTCATCATTAAGCCAAAAAGTTTGGAGTTGTTCCAAAACAAGAAAATTCTGCTTTGAAAAATCTATCTATTGAAACAACATGACAAGTGTTTATGAAGTGCACATAGGCACTCGAAACACATTCCTGGTGAGAAAGAAGGCCATAGGGATTTAGTATTTCACATTGTGCACCTCTCCACATATTTGGATTTTTTTCTCTAGTTTCTCTTGAAAGATAAATGCTTTCCAAAATGGCTTCAAACCCATTTTTCAATTTTCAACCACCCTTACCAAATTGCATCCCTAGCTACAAATATTTTTCTAGATCAATGTTGCAATTTTCATCTTGGGATATATTACTGATGGCCCAGATATACACATATTGGAAATATTAGGGAAAATGTTGGGGAAAATATTAGTAGGCATAAACTTGGACTTGAAAAACTCAGAAAATATCAGCAAGCATAATTTTGGAACTGAAAAACATAAAAAATACGAAAAACATCAGGAACAATAGAAAACTTTAAAGCTCAATAAAGTTTTGGAAATATTGGGAGAAATTGGAGATATTTGCAACATTGTTCTAGATATTGATCTGATGCATCGACGTGAAATAATTTTCATTGTAGACCTGTGTACATTCTTGGGTGTTAGGTTCAATCCCAATAATACCCACTCTCACAAACTAACAAAAAATTTCATTTAAACTCTACTTCTTGAACCAACTTAACTTAGAAACTACACTCCATGATTTCTTTGCTCCTATGTTTTGAGGTGGAATGTTGGATTCCCCAAAAATTTACTTTGAATAAACTTAAAAAAAATCCATTGCATTTTAGGTTATGGGATAATGATGGTATCACATTGGGATAACACCTCTTGTGGGATGCATCAGAACCTCAAAATCCTCCAACAAATCTGCGCAACTGAAAAGTGTAACATTTTTCTTCCTCGATATCTTTTCTACCGAGTGACTTGTCTTCATTTTTCTATATTTTCATATGATACAAACCGATGGATCTCAAGTGAGTTGACCCCTAAAATTTGAAGGTGGGAACCTAAATTCACTCATACTATTTTTTTTTCATTACAAATTGACATTGAGAACTATACATGACTTAGAGAAGTGATGGACTAAATACTAGCCTTGGGATGGAAAACTTGAACTCTAGGGTTAAGACTCGGAAAATAAAAACAATAAACAATTCTTGTCACAAGAATTTAGTTGCATATGCATCCATTTATTTAAATATGAGCTCAAAAATTAAAAATATTGGCATGAGTAAAAAATGTCAAAGGAATCTCTTTTTGTCAGCTCAATACTAAGTATGTTGCTAGATTTAGGCATTTTCGGATTCTACACAAAAGAACTTTAGGTATATGAGAGAAACCTTATATTTAGTACCCATAATATTCTCCATGATAGTCACAGATCTAATATTATTAGTTTAGTTTATTTGTACTTCCACAAACTACAACTAATATTCTTCAGTTTAAATTTGGAGACTGGGTTGGTTCCATGCAATCAATGGATTTTAACATATATGATTAATAATTTTTGAGCCACAAGCCACGAAGATAACCTATGAAATGAAACTTGGTGAGGTATTCTTCATAGGAAAAACTTCATTACTTTCAACAGGTGATGATAGCATGTTCAAGTGGTGGGATGTCATAATCCAGGTATTTGAGTAATTATGTTTTCTTGATTTTCTTTTGAAATAATTTCTAAATTTTCAACACTGTAGAGCATATTTCCCACTAGTATTCACAGGTCAATTGATTCCTTTTTTGTGTTTATACATTAAGAGTTACTAAATATAGAAGGGAATAAAGACTATGTTCATTGTGGTGCACCAAGTCTATAGAGTGTTGATTTATGGTGTGATTGGGATTTATGGTCATATGCATCTAGCTGGAGTCATTATTTGATTTAGTTTACTTTCTTTACAATTTTTCAAATGGATAGGCATACATGTTCATATGACCAAACAGTACAACTATGGGACTTGTGCAACTCAAATATTTCCTTGTAATTGAAGTTTTATTTGCCACATAGATGTTTGTTTTTTAATACAAATGATGATTTTTCATTAGCATAAAAAGAAACCATTATATAAGATATGTTTGGTATATAGCTCACTAGTTTATTTAAGTCCTTTTTTTTCAAAAAATTGAGAAAATTGAGCCTTAAATATTTTGATACATGCACTTTATATGAAATGTATGCAATGTAGTCATGGAATTCTCCTGGACTATTAGCCTGGACTTCATCCCTTTGAGGCTGCTAAACCTTAATTGTGACTGTGTAAGAACTATCCTAGTGGGTTGTGACTGTATATCCTTGTGGGTTGTGACTATGTAAGACCTATCCTAATGGCTTGAGACTGTTAGAATAATCAACCCATAGTTAGCTACCTTAGACATTAATTTCATTATTTTTGTCTTATTTGCCTAGTTCATGTGTCCCACCTTGTGCAAGTTGTCATTTACCTATCCATAGTGTTCAAACTTGCCTTATTTGACTCATGTAGCGCTTGGGAAACCTCAAGGAATCAAATCTGCTTTATTCCTGGCCTCCTAAGCGCCCTTCTACCTTTTCTGCTTTATTCCCTATTTTTTCAGTGTTTTAAGGCAAATGGAAAAGCTTGACTAGGTGAGGTTGACTAGTTTTTTGTCCTACACATCCTCCACTCTTTTATCCTTGTAAAAGAATGTATGAGTTGTCTTTCCATCACTCTTTAGCTTTCCTAAGCACTTTTTCCAATTCGTGAGCTCCATGACTGATTTGGGATCAGCTTTTTGCACCTATGGGGGATTTGCTTATTTTTAGTAAGCCTGCTTTATGCTATATTCGAATTTCTCCTCATGCATTCGAATCCCTTATGTAATTATTTAATGATGCAACCTATTATGTTACAGGGTTGGATATTGTACACTTATTCAATACAGTTTAGTGTTCATCTCATTATTCAGTCTCTTTTGTGAGTGATTTTGCATGTTCAATTGATAATTATTGTGAGTAAAATTAATCTATCACTGGGTTCAATTTCCACATGGTATCAAAGCCATTATAGATTGATTTCTCTCCAAAATTGTTTTGTAGGTTCGACATCAATGACTGGGATCCTTCTACTGATAGTCAGGACAATTTCTAAGCTATGGATCAATCTTAGAAGATCATCTTGACTCCCTTCAATTTCTTTGAATGGAAAGCAGAGATGGAGATAATTTTGAGAGAGAAAGGCCTCTACAGGGTGACTATGGCAACAGAAGCAGATCCCAATGCAGCTGCAGAGAAGATAAAATGGCACAACATGAGGGATGAGGCCTATGGTCTCCTGTGTCTGAGTATTTCCAGAGACCTCCTTTTCCATCTTGATGGATTGACATCACCGAATGAAGTATGGGAGAATATTACTGATATTTTTGGAAATATAGATGAGATGAGGGGACATCAAATCGAAAATGAACTGATCTCCCTGAGTCCAAATAGCTTTGAATCTCTGCAACTCTATTTCTCCAAGTTCAAAGCACTTGTTTTGCAGCTGAAACAGTGTGGGATCGAAAAGAAGGATGATCAGCTGGTCTTGGACATTCTCTCGAAGCTTGGCCCTGACTATTCAGTGTTTGTTTCGACCTTCTATGCCACAAAACTGACAGCTCGAACCTGGAAGATGCCTAGCCTTGCAGATTTCATGGAATCTCTCACACAAGAACAGGACAAGCTGGTGATGATGGGCACCATCAAACCATCCAAAGATCAAGCTCTGATTGCTAGAGATTCGAGGGTGGATTCAAAAAGCAAAAAGAAAGCTAAAAATCCACCTGAGCAAAAGAGAGACAAGAAACAGCCTCCAGAGGAGCCACAAGGTTCCAAGAAGAATAACCAGAAGAAGAAAAACAAAGGAGAAATGAGTAAGTGCGCATACTGCAATAAGGAAAATCACATTGAAAGCTCTTGTATGAAGAAGCAAATAGACATGCTGACCCAACTCCTGGAGAAGAATGGCATCTCCCTTCCAGATAGCTCAAAGAAGAGAGAAGGAGGATCAAGTTCAGATGACAGAGAGAGAGTTCATGCATTGGTTGCTAGCACATCAAGCTCACCCAGTTTTATCATTGATTCTGGAGCTTCAAGACACATGGTTTCAACCAAGGAGGCCTTCTCCTCACTTGACATGTCGAAAGGACCACCTATAGTACTGGGAGATGACTCTCTCACTGAAAGTTTGGGCAAAGGGAGGATTGATCTTGATCATGGTTAGTTCAGCAATGTGTTGTATGTTCCTGGTCTTGCCTCGAACCTCTTGTCAGTGTACCAAATGAATCACACCGGGTCTCCTAAGAAGGTCATATTATCCCCTGATGAAGTTGAGATCACAGAGATCTCAAGTGGTAAATTCATTGCAAAAGGAGTTGCAAATCATGCTCATAAGGTATACATGTTCTCACACTTCCTACCCTACTCAAACCCCTCTGCTCTTCTGATTCATGCTAATGAAGCAAGCAAGATTTGGCATGAAAGATTTGGCCACCTAAATTACAAGTATATTTCTGATCTTAGTGAAAAAGATATTGTAATGTTCCCGGTTTTGACCCTGTTTGCATGATGTATATATTGTAAATAATCATGGTGAGGAGCTAAAGGCAAAGCCCACCATCGATTTGGTTTTGTATGTTTCGGAAATAGGGATAGTTTCCAATGGTATGTCGTGCTATAAGGCACATTATAATTCGGCATCATGTAAATACGCACATCAAATAAAACTAAAACCACAACCAGCTACGGCAGTGCAACGTTGAATGAAAAGGGCGTGATTCCAAAGGATAAGGGGTGGGGGATGTCAAACCTTAGTCTATGGGTGAAAAACCCATGTTTTGCCACCTTTGTTGTTTGCCACCCTTTTGTCTCATCCAACCTTGTCAATGTCTTTAATGCTTCAGCTGGTGGTTGAGGAATGATGGCTAAGTGGTTGAGGGCAGTTATTGCCTTTGGGGAGTGGGGTGACAGGACTATCAGTCCCTTGCCCACATGCCCACTCCACCCACGACCTTGCATTCACTCCACCTTCCCCACGAATCCATTCTCTCCCTACCTGTTCATTCTCCACACATGGAGTGGTGGTCTGTTCATCATCCTCACGCAGAGGTCTGTTCGTCCTCCCTATGGCCTATTGATTCACGCGCAGAGAGAGAGGCTATTCCCCTCACGCGCAGGCTGGAATCCTCACGCAGAAATTGGGTATGTCTTTCCCAGGTATTTTTCTATTGGGTGCAAGCTTTTCCTCACGCACAGACCGTTGAGGTCGATTTTCCCATGAGAGAGTCGTGCTCACTATTTTTGTTTTGGGGCAGTTGTCTTCCCTGCATTTTTGTTGGCTATGGTGTCCAATTTCATTTTGGACCACTGTGTATTCATGGTGAGCCGTTTTCCGTTGGGGTCTACGTTTGAGTTTCCATGGTTATGCTGGGAAAGCTATTTATTAACCCTTGTGGGCTATGGATTGTTGTAATCCCTCATGGTGAATTGGGCTGCTGTTGTTTCCCTGGTTTGGGGTGTTGTTGCTGAGTTGTTTTGGCCACGCTAGGGCCAAGAACAACTCTGTGTTGTCCGTTGGACTTGAGCTGTGTTCATCCGTGGTTTGGGGCTGTCCCCTATTGTTTATGACTTCTTCACAAGCGCTGTGAAGGGATTGTTGCTGCGTGTATGCAGTGGTTGGCCTTTGGGCTACGTTGGCTTGGCTGATTTGTGGACAACCTGATAAACCCAATGGTGCTTGTCTGCTATTTGTGTCCCCTTGGCTATGTATGAGCCTGCAATTGTCCCTTAATCCTTGAGGAATCACGCCCAACTCGGGGGTGGCAGGGTGCTGAGAGATTGATGAGCACGCTGGCCTATGGTTGGGTGGAACGTTGCAGCAACGTAGCTGGTTGCGGGCGAGTTCTTCATTGAAAGATAAGTGCTGTTGTTATATTTCATCTCTGCAATTATAGATTGATGTCAATGGATTAATCGTAATGAACATGTAAATTTATGGAATGTATGCATTTTGCTTCCACTGTATGATTGAGGATTTAGGAAATTGTGTATGCTTAGGCATCTTAATATGCATCCTGCAAGTTTTAATTCCATCGTTGATTTATCCCTGTTTATGTTCATGGGGCGGTTTTCCCGGTCGTGTTTAATGTGTTGGTCACGTCCTCTTCGCCGGTTGGAGGCATGGGGACGTGACAGATATGGTCATAGGGTTTCCCAAGATAAAATTTTCCAAAGGAGTCTACCAAGGTTGTATCCTAGGAAAACACCCAGAGCATAAATTTGAGAGAGCTAGTCATGAGAGAACCTCTGCACCCCTCGAGCTGATCCACAGTGATGTTTTTGGCCCATTCCCTCATATGTCCATGAGTCAGGCCAAATATCCATTGACTTTCATAGATGAATTTTCTAGGTATTGCTGGGTTTACTTCCTGAAACACAAGTCTGAAGTTTTTGGCCTCTTCAAAGTCTTTAAGGCTTTGGTTGAAAACCAGTCTGGGAGGAAACTCAAGGTCCTCAGATCTGAAAATGGTGGTGAGTATGTCAAGTCTAAGTTTATTAATTATTGTACAGATGCAGGTATTCAGATGCAGCATTCTATCCCTTACACACCACAACAAAATGGTGTTGCTGAGAGGAAGAACAGATCACTGAAGGAGATGGCAACATGCATGATGGAGGCCAAAACTTTGCCACCAAAGTACTGGGATGACGCTATCAACTGTGCAGCCTATATCCAGAATACGGTGCCTCATAAACAGCTTGAAGGTATGACTCCTTTCTAAGCATGGAGTGGGCACAAGCCAGATGTGACCCATTTCAGGATTTTTGGCTCAAGGGCTTGGGCTAGAATTCCAACAGAAAAGAGAAAGGCTTTGCAGCCCCAAAGCCAAGAGTGTATATTTGTTGGATACTCTAAATATTCAAAAGGGTACAAACTGATAAATTTTAGCACAAATAAATTCTTCATCGAAAGGTGTGTTCAGTTTCAAGAAGAACCCCTTGCAGCAGTGGAAGTTGGAGAAGCCTCTTCACCACCTGAACCTCTGAAAGTAAGTGAAGAGTTTGTTGAACATGCTGATTCTGATTTTTCTGATGGATACGAGTTTATTGCAGACCCTAACATCCCTACAAGGCCAAAATGGGCAGACAAGACACTACATGCAGCAGGAGAGCTAGATGGGGATCCCAATGACCCAAGGAGGACTAGATCTCAATTTGAGAGTGGTCTGTGCATGAAGGATCCTATGTTTGATGAAAAATGCTATTTGATGTTGTAATATGATCCTAAAAAATATTAAGAAGCATCAGGAGATCCAATATGGCAAGCAGCCATGAAGGAAGAGTTCATCTCACTTCAGAAGAGCAACACATGGGAGCTAGTGGATCTTCCCCCAGGGAGGAAGTTAGTTCAGTGTAAGTGGGTCTACAAGACCAAATTTGCTGCTGATGGTTCACCACTGAAGTACAAGGCCAGATTGGTAGCCAAGGGCTACTCACAGGTTCATGGGATATATTACAATGAGACCTTTGCCCTAGTGGCAAAGATGGATTCCATCAGGCTAGCCCTAGCCATTGCAGCCTCAAAGCAATGGGAGGTACATCACATGGATGTAAAGTGTGCCTTCCTGAATGGAGATATCAGTCAAGAGATATATATGCAGCAGCCTCAAGTTTTTGCTACTAACCCTTCTCTTGTGTGCAGGTTGAAAAAGTCATTGTATGGGCTAAAGCAAGCCCCCAGGGCTTGGTATGCCAAGATCGATAGCTTCTTGCTATCACTGAATTTTGTTCGGTGCAAATCAGATCCAAATGTATATTTGAAGTTAATTAATGGTTCATTAATGATAATTGTGTTATATGTTTATGACCTCCTCATTCCAGGAAGCTCAAAGGATGAGATTGCTTCCTTAAAGGGTGCAATGAACCAAGCCTTCTCCATGACAGATTTGGGGCTCTTAAGTCAATTTTTGGGGCTTGAGATTGCTCAAACCAAAGCTGGAATAAAGGTGCACCAGTACAACTATGCCTTGGATTTGTTGAACAAATTCAAAATGAAGGATTGCAAAGCAAGAAAAACTCATTTCCTTTCAGGCGTGAAGCTGGAAGAAGCTGATTCTTCACCTATGGTAAACAATACACTGTATAGGCAATTGATTGGATGTTTGTTGTATCTAACACATAGTAGACCTGATATTTATTATGCAGTAAGTGTGGCTTCTAGATACATGGATCAGCCTCATGAGATCCATTGGAAAGCAGCCAAAAGGATCCTTAACTTTATTCAGGGAACAAGGACACATGGGATCTTCTATAAAGCAAAATCTGATCTTGATTTGATTGGATATACTGACAGTGATTGGGCAGGTGATAGCACAGAAAGAAAGTCCACATCAAGATATGTGTTCATGCTTGCAGAAGGGCCAATCAGCTGGTCAAGCAAGAAACAGAGTGCCATTGCACTCTCATCTACAGAAGCAGAGTACAGAGGAGTTGTTAATGCAGCAACTCAATGTTTATGGTTGCAGGGTTTACTTGGAGAGTGTGGTTTCGAATCAGAGTACTCAACTACCATCTACTGTGATAACCAGAGTACTATTCGAATCTTCAAAGATCCAGTTCAGAAGCAGAGAACCAAACACATTGAGATCCATATGCACTACATCAGAGAGCTTGTGCATGATGGCACCATTCACCTACTCTTCTGTTCATCTTCAAAACAAGTAGTTTATATCTTCACCAAAGAATTTTGTGAGAAGACCTTCAGAAATATCAAATCACTACTGGGGATTGCTGATCATGCTGTGAAGCATGAGTGAAGACAATATTTCCAAATTTTGTTTTACAGTCCATGTTTAAGGGAGGATTTTCCCATGTGGTTTTTGCCTCTTTCCTTGGTTGTATGGACATGCAGTATGTAAAGGGTGACTAAGCGTTGTTTCTAGGCCCTATAATTTTCTGATATATTACTCATAAATCAGGCTTAAGGGGGGGTGTTATAATAAAAAACCCATATTTAGCTACCTTAGACATTAATTTCATTATTTTTGTTTTATTTTCCTAGTTCATGTGTCCCACCTTGTTCAAGTTGTCATTTACCTATCCGTAGTGGTCAAACTTGCCTTATTTGACTCATGTAGAACTTGGTAAACCTCAAGGAATCAAATGTGCTTTATTCCTGGCCTCCTAAGCGCCCTTCTGCTTTTTCAGTGTTTTAAGGCAAATGGAAAAGCTTCACTAGGTGAGGTTGACTAGTTTTTTGTCCTACACATCCTCCACTCTTTTCTCCTTGTAAAAGCATGTATGAGTTATCATTCCATCACTCTTTAGATTTCCTAAGCAATTTTTCCAATTCATGAGCTCCATGACTGATTTGGGATCAGCTTTTTGCACCTATGGGGGATTTGCTTATTTTTAGTAAGCCTACTTTATGCTAGATTCGAATTGCTCCTCATGCATTCGAATCCCTTATGTAATTATTTAATGATGAAACCTATTATGTTACAGGGTTGGCTATTGTACACTTATTCAATACAGTTTAGTGTTCAGCTCATTATTCAGTCTCTTTTGTGAGTGATTTTGCATGTTCAATTGATAATTGTTGTGAGTAAAATTAATCTATCACTGGGTTCAATTTCCACAGTGACTGTGTAAGAACTATCCTAGTGGGATGTAAATGTGTATCCTAGTGGTATGTGATTATGTAAGACCTATCCTAGTGATATGTGACCGTGTAAGAACTATTCTAGTGGCTTGTAACTGTGTATCCTAGTGGGCTATGATATCCTAGTGGGTTGTGACTGTCTTGATCTCTCCTAGCTGGGATATGGACTATGATGTTCTCCGTCAACCTTAATAGGAAATGTGGTAATCTCTTATAAGTAGGTCAAGGATGATTTGACCTTACCTCTCTGGAAGTGACTTGTTTGCATCCCATCTTAAGATGAATTGTGGTTGTGTTAAGCCCTAAATGAAAAGGGTCTTCACACTTGGTGACTAAGAGATATTAAATGCATCTAAAATAATTGAACTAAATACATTTAGTGTGTCCCTTGATAGTGTCATTTTAGCTCTCAAATTTCACATATCCTAATTGGATGTGTCTTTGACTACAACAAATATCACTTGTTGAAAACAAGATAGAATAGGAATTGAACACAGGAGCTACCTTTGGCCAATGGGTTGTTGTACCATTAAGCTTCACCCCTTTAAATACTAGGAATCCATAATGGTTTGTTTACAAGGTGTGGATTTCTATCTTAACAATTCACCTTCAAATAACACCCTGGCTCAGGTCTCCTTTCTATCACCAACCACTTGCCTGTGTTACCTTGTTGAAAATTGGACATGCTAGAAATCAAAGCTATGATCCACCCTCGATTGATAAATTGCTTTACCACTAAGGTTATTTCTCTTATTGTGATGGGAATCCACGCTGGTTTCATATAAAGGTGTGGATTGCTATATCCAACACTATTGTCCTAAAAAATGTCTTAGAGTGAGATATCATGGTAGTAATGTTTGGGAGAAAAGGGGAAATGCAGAATCTGAAATAGGATTAAATGTGAATCATATAAATAATAAAAAGAGAAAAAAGGGGGAAATTTAAAAAAGTACATGTTGTGAATTATCACAAACACCATGGACCTCTAATAAGTGATGAATATTCCAGAGGGAGTCATAGTTGTAGAGGATAAAACTAGGTTGTTAATCATTTGAATATGGGAATGCACTATAAGCAATATATAAGAATTTTTTATTGATCTCTAACAAATGACCACAAAACTAGGTCATCCAATTTGGATCTTCTTCCTTATACTGTGATGATAAAAATATATATGGAACACATGAAAATATACCTTGAGAGAGAAAAGATTAAAGTCCTTGGTCTTGTTGGTCCTATGGGTAAAAGGGGTTGTTTCCCTGTCTTTATAGTACACCTTGGTATTATGGTGGTATCCTTACCACCTTGTTGTAAGGGTCAACCTTCATGTTGATTTGGGTCAACCTTCCTGTTGCTTCTTTTGAGAAGGTCATAACCTCCTTGTGGAAACTAAGGGTTGAACAATACCTTCTTACTTCTAGTCATGACCTTGTTGGCTTCCCAATTTTGACCCTTGACCTTACCGCTGCTCATTAGAGAAATCCGTGACTCTGTTGATGCTCATTGGAGTAGGCTGTCACCTTCTTGTTGTTCACTAAATTTAGTCATGAACCTAATGACGTTATAAAGGATGGGAGTGACTTCTTTTTGGGTTTCTAAGGATGGGTGTGATCTCCTTATGGACCGCTAAAATAAATTGTGATCTTGTTGGACTATTTTTCGTGACCTTCTGTGGACTGTATGGAAGGGGATTGAAACCTTATTTAAACTACATGTCTTGCCTATTGCAACAAGTTGAGTCCATTAAATAGTGTCTCTACGTGTATGGATTAAGGATTCCTTTGTTCATTTGAATGAGAATCTATCTTGCTTGATTTAGGACTATCCTAAAGGCCTGCCATTTACTGCAACCTAACCTTTAACCTACTACAATCTATCTTTTATCTCTCTCACAAGGTATGCCATCTGATCCTTTGGTGACTTGTCCTTTCAATGACAATATGTTACCCTAAAATTATTTGAGTATAAGGAAGATCCAAACTAGATCTAAACCAACATTGGTATAGTTCATTATCGTTGTTCTTTAGTTGTTAGTTTGTTTTACATGATACTATTTCTATTCTTATTGTTTAGTTTATGTGCATTGCAATTGAAAAATTGTATCTCAAGGACCAACTTTAACATAATGACCATTGGAGTGTCAAAGTTGAAAGAGACAAAAATTATGTTTTGAATCTATTACAACAGTATTGTTCTGTATCTAGCTCTTTTTTAGTTTTGTGTTATGCATTAAAGTATAAAATTTTAATTTTCTTATATCAAATCCTAACCTAACCCTGAATTTCAACAATTGTCTTAATTATTTAAATATGTCTTTCTAATGTTCATTAGTGTCCAAGGTGATATTTACCATGTCTAGGATATTGAAAATACATGGGCATGCTCGTTAAACCTAGGGTCTCACTTTGTTTCCAACAATAGGTTCTATTGCTATGACATAATGAAATTTTTATAGAAGCAAATATGGATATATCATGGAAACCTTCAAGGTAGGATATTCAAGATTGACTAACTGAGACAGAAATCAAGTTTTCCCCGAAATAAATGTATAACCTACAAGTGAACCTTGAGTGGTGGAAGGAAAGGTATATCTATTCTGATAAACATGAAACTTTATTTGCTAAGTTTTATAACTTGTTGCAATAATGGATTAAAAGACAAGTTATAAAATTCTAAAGTTAACTTTCCTTCCAATTGACTATATTTATGTTGAGCATGGATTAACACAATCTAATATGTTTTAGAAATATATAATAACCTTTCTTTGAAAATCAATAAAGCTTCCCCATACTATAATAATTTTCCCTGCGATGGCTATTTTGATCGTTATTTGTACACACAAATATAAAGTCTTTTCTTGTTGAATTGCGAGCATTGGAATCTCATCATGTATGTCTTTTATTTCTCATCATATGAAGACTTGAATCATGAAACCTTGGAAAAGGACATCATGAACACCTTATACTTGAGAGTAAGGTATTGCAAGTTTAAACTTAGTATTGTTTTTACTTTTTTTTGGGCTTTATATGAAACAACATTTAAGATAGTTCAGTCAGGGTCAATTCTAACAGCTGTCAAGTTGAGGTCAATTTCCCATAAGTGTCTTTTAATTCTTTAGTTAGGACTCATGAATAATATTTATAATGAAAGGTAAAAGGATTTGTTTATTAGCTTAGATTTATATCAGATCCATTATTTCCTTGTTCTCTGAGATGTGTTTTAAAATCACTATATTTGATATTCCCAAGGAATAGATAAAAATATACATTTGACTAGTCCCGCGAGGACTCAAGTGTGTTGGATATTGTTTTTTTGTCCATCATTAAAAAACAAAGAAATTTAAGAAAACTATTAAAATTATTCCTTACGTGTTCTTTAGGATACTCAATTTGTCATCTTGAATTGTCTTACATAAGCACAAGAGGTAGTATGCTTATTAGAAATGTTGCTTCTGACTGAAAGTTCAACCCTGCTCAGTCAAGTAAATGTTCGAGGCAAGTTACGCTTAACATTTTATTTGTTAATGAAAATGTAATCGCGAACCACAATTTATGAGCCTAACTTACTAGGATAGTAGCATGAAATTTCTATGGAAGTAATTATTCAGGAATAGAATGCACTATCAGTTAGATATACCATAATATATAATGTTCGCATCCCTTAGATAAAGGGTTTCACTATTTGCATTACATACACTGCAGCCAAAACCATGGGAGTGACAGACTGCATCAACCCAAAAGAGCACGAGAAGCCCATTCAAGAGATACTGCTACTTCAAATTATGGTTGTATATAATAACTATCTCTCTAACACAGGTAGCTCAAAGCTCAAATTATGGTTGTATATAATAGTCATCTCTCTAACACCTATTAGCTACAAAGCTCATGGGAAGATAAACACTTTGGTAGGTGATAAGAGACATGGTGGATGGAAGTGTGGGTTACAGCTTTGAATGCATTGGAAATACAGATATATTGTACCAGGCCTTTTTGGCCACCCATGATGTAAAACACCCTTTATACTCTTTTTTCAACTTTATTGTGACTCATACAAAAATAATTAGCTATTTAGGAAACTGATAATAGAGAGATCCTGGATATGCAATAAACAAGCTCCAGTAGTAAGGTTTGTTAAGGATATGCATAAAAGAAAAAACTTTAAAGCTACATTATGGTTCAAGGATTTTTACACTATTTTTTCAACTTCAATGTGACTCATACAAAAAGAATTAGCTATTTAGGAAACTGATAATAGAGAGATCCTGGATCTGCTATAATCAAGCTCCAGTAGTAAGGTCTATTAGGGATATGCATAAAAGTTTAAAGCTGCATTATGGTTCAAGTATCCTCATGGTTAATGTCTTGGAAAACTGGATGTGATTGTAGGCCTGGGGCTTGACAGTGTTGTTGGGTTTTTATTCTAGTGAAAGAAGGTTTGGCCTTCTTCCAATGGAGATGTTCATGGGTAAGAGGATAGTGGCTAACTTTAACAATACCATATACCTATCTCTCTCTCTCTTAGGTATGTCCATTGTTTTGTTAGTGACCTATCTCCGAAGAGACAAAGTGTGATCGTATTATAAATCTGAGTATAGAAATTAAGGAATGTCTAAACCACATTGTTTTCTTCTATTTGTCCATTTATAATATTTTTGCATGTGCTTGACTAATTATGTTCATACATATCCTGGGTAACTGTAATTGATGGATGTACATAGTGCTGATATGTAGTAATCCTGGCTTGGTTTGGAGCAAAATGGGTCATAGCATCAACTGAATGGATATTTAGTTTTGACATTGAGGAATCATGAAAAAACGAGTAAACAGAGCTATGTAATTGAATCACATAGATTTGGAGAAGGCTCAATTGGGTCTTGGCCACAGCTACAGTAGAGCCAATGTGAAATTCAATGTCGCTAGAGTGGATAACATGGTTATACATGCTATTAGTCTTCTCAAAACCTTGGACAAGCACATCATGAACACCTTCTGCATGAGAGTAAGGTATTGCAAGTTTAAACTTAGTATTGTTTTTACTTTTTGGGGGTTTTTATACGAAACAACATTTAAGATAGTTCAGTCAGGGTCAATTCTAACAGCTATCAAGTTGAGGTCAATTTCCCATAAGTGTCTCTTAATTCTTTAGTTAGGAATCATGAATCATATTTATACTGAAAGGTAAAAGGATTTGTTTATCAACTTAGATTTATATCAGATCCATGTTGTCCTAGCATGAGACCTCTTTTCCATAATGAAGGGAGAAAGTGAACTCTTGATGTTGCAATCGAGTGAAGAAGGGAGACACCTTGAAAATGAACAATTAAAGAAAGTAATAATCATAATATAATGACAATACAGATGTGTAACGATTGATGTGTTGATGCATGATTTGAGATAGCATAACATTTGGAAATCATTTTAAGAATGTTGTTTGTGCTATTGTTACATGCATAAGTGATAATTCATTGCATAGAAATTCTAACAAGTGATTTTATATTTGAGTTATTGTGTGTAATTCTAGATTCATTTCATACTATTGAGGTTATGCAATGAAGAAATTAAGTGAGGAAATTTCCATTGACTGCTAGATGTTTGAGATCTATGTTAGTAGGACATGTTGTAGGTGGATTTATGTGATGAGGGAAGCGACAATAAGACCATGAAATGATACAAAATACTATTACCTACAAATATTTAGTCAACATGAGGGTAGCCTCACAGTTAACTAAAATTCAGATTCTTTGTGGAAGACAGTTGAAATTTTAGAATTGCAATTTTAGATTTAGGTTTTGCTGATGAATTTTGATGGTTGCTTTGGTTGATTTAGACTTTTGTCAAGAGGACACACCATAGGAATATTATGTGTTGATTCCTACAAGAGACAAAATATATGTGCATGAACTCATATTTAATCTTTTGGATTTTTTTTTAAATCCATCAACATGCATCGCTTTTCCGACGTGCTTCCGACACTCCGGTAAACACATCCGACGGCAATGTCATGACTCCGATGCTTCCACCCATCGGATGAATGACAGTTAAAGTGTCGAACCACGTCGGAAGGCTGACTCTTCCAGTGTCATATGGAGTTGATTATCCGACACTTGTTGGATGAAAATACCGATGATAGTGCCATTCCTCCAACACTTCTGTCAATCGGACGACCAATGCTTCAAGGGTCAGAGGATGTCGGATTTTTGACGGTTTATGCAATTTTGATTGGAACTTTTGAAGGAAATACAGTCGAATATGTGACACAATGGTCTGTCGGATCTTTGACCCACATTAGTAGCATGTCAAAGATCTGACGTCATGCCACCGATGGTAAAAAAAAATGTATGTGTCAAAAAGGTGACAGATAAGTGTCGAATTTCATACATGCAAGGTGTCAGATTTTGGGTTGAAATTTTGTTGTGATAGATGTGGAGGATTAAGGATTTAATAATTCTACATGGTAGTTCCTATGCCCAAGTGATGGAACTAGCTATGCAACCCCCTTCTCCCATTACAACCACATCTGGTATTCAAGCAATATACAACCTGTCAACATCCACATAGGATAAGGGCACTAACACTTCCATCAAAGAGTACTATATACTCCTATAATATAGTGGAAATATCATGTTAGTTAAAAAAAATATTTTTGGTATTCAACAAGGGTGGGATGTAAATATTTTTTGGTATTTTAACAACCAACGATGAGCTATACCTTATATCATAAGGCCTAACCCCCCAACTTGGGTATTAGTCAATGTTTCTTTCTTCTCATATGTCATAGGAAATGTTTGTTCAGTCGTGAATTATACACATTGTAGAAAGTGATTATCTTGGGTTCCATTGAGTGGATTTTCATTTTTTTTGCAAGAGATTGTGTTCATACACTTTCATAGTAGCACAAAGTGACTAGTTTCAAGAAAAATCTACATCATTGGAAGAGTGGGATGTTACTCGTCAGCCTTGATACTAATGCATATCACCCAAGCCATAGTATAACATGGGCATCTAAAATGTACAATGGATCCATTGATCCCTAACTCTATTAATTTAAAAGCGAATCAACCAGGGACAAAGAAGAGGAATTTAGAGAAGAATATAATCAACGCCCATTAATGTTTGTTATTAGCTAGAATAACCAAGGAATGTAATATAATATCAATAAACCTAGAACATGTTCAGTCATTCTAGAACACTTGCATTGAATGCATCTTTGATACACCATCATTGCACGTATCTATCATTAAGACAGAAAAAAAACTTGTGATGAGATTAATAAAATATGTATATCCTTTAAAATACATATGATATAATAAATTTTAGAGTATTACTATAGAGAAGTGGCCCCATCCAATCTTTCTATAAATGACATAAGACCTTGTTCAGATCTGGGATCACCATGCTTTACAACCACTTTAGTACCATCTTCTAGTTGTCCCTGGTAAACATTGTAGAAGCCACCAACTAAAAAAAATTGAAAAAAAAACATATCTAGCCATGCACTCTACTCCCTTCAAGCATGAATTTATTTCATTATGCAAATTAGTTCCTCACACAACTCCAAACTTCTATAAATCCTTAGGATACAACCTCTCCTCCTTATTTGGTTGCTCCTGTACAAAACTTTAATGCCAATAGGATTCCATACAAGTCTACAACACATGCTTATTCATGTCTATAGTAGGAGAGAGTAATTTATTTTCTCTGGTCTCCTTTTCTTCATTAGACGTGACTTCCAATTTTCACACATGAATCTTTTCTCCCTGGCCATTGTCTTCTTCCTCTCATTGGATTTTTTTCAAGATTGAACTACTCCCACTCCATAACACAATAATTAGCCCAATCTTCCTTCTCAATAATCCCATTATCATTCCTTGTGAAGCTAATTCCAAAAAATGGTCAAAATTAATTGACAAAGCTAAGGGTTGAATAACTCATAATTAAATATGGGAAACACTAAAATATTCTTATTTTTATCTTAGCCTCTTTAGGATCCTTTCTTCTCCTCTCTTGGATTCTTAACTCCTTTATATTCCATTTTATCACTTTGGTTTGTTTATTATATTACCAAAATGTACTTGGTTACAAAACCAAAGTATAGTATGGAAATGGTTCACTGTTTGGTGATCAGTAAGTGTATGAACTATAAAATTATATATGTATAGGCTTCTAGCAAAGTTTCATTGGAAATATACATCCACAATCGAGGGTCAAATTTTAAGTATTACAATATAGTTTGTGTGGATATTTTTGGCAATGGGGCCACTCGCTAATAATTTTATCAATTTTATGACTATCTAAATTACTTCATTCTTATGTAGGTTTCCTTTTTCTTTTGCAATATGTTCATAATATTGAAGGGTAATTAACATAATATGGTAACACATGATGTTTGTCTTTTTACTTTTTGCATCTCAACTAATTCTAGGATGGGTCATGGATTATGGGATATATCCTTCCTCTTCTTGGGTCAAGAGAGAACAAGCTCATTTGGTTTTGGTTTTCTCAATAGAATTAGCACTTTATCAAAATATTTGACATTAGTTTCTTGTATATTTTTCATGGGGAGGCATAAATTAATTATTTGGCTTGTTTCCGGTTTTGTGATGTTTGGCCACTGTTCAAACTCGTGTTTGATCACCTTATCGTTGAAAATGAATGGATAAGGGTTGGACTCTATTTGGTATCCTCTTTAAATTATTAGATTGATATAAATACTATCCATGGTGGTCTCAAACTTTAGCCCCTTCTAATAGTGGTTGATCATGTGAATCTATAATTAAAGCTGGTATAGAGTCACCACATTCTCAGTTGTATCAATTGTTAAAGTCCTTTTCATTAAACTCAGTTACTAATAACCTTCAAAATAATATCTTCTAATTCTTATGGTATGGTAATTTATAGAATTAAAAATTTCATTTACCATGTTGGGAAAGTATATCTCTACCCAAATGTATGGGAGGTTTGGATCTCAAGTGTTTGGATTGGTTCAATCATGATCTGCATGCTAAAAGACTTTGGAGGAGTCTTTTTGGAGATGATTTCCTATGCAAATACTACTTGTTATTTGATACTTTTACCTACAACACATATTTTTCATAGAATCTACTTATAAGTAGTGTGTGGAGGAATGAGGTCATGGGATGGACATGGCATGAGACGAAGAGTTGAGCAAGATTTCAAACGTAGATTTAGAATAAGGTATACTATTTTTATATGGATATAGCCATAAGGAATATTAATAGTACTATGATTTTTCATGCCCAAACACATGATTTTTACAAAACTAATAGGGAGTGTAGTTAAAATCCTTTAGACATTCCTTTTGTTTAGGTACTGAACCAAAGTTGGAAGGGGAAAAGATTGATTATGACAATAAGTTCTTATCCAATGGAAATATTGTTTTTTATCCTAATTCAAGGAGTTAGTTTGATCCCAAAGAAAAAATGACAGTATGAATGTAGCTTTATATGAGGCAATGAATAGGTATATTTTAATGTATTTCCAATAGTAAGGTTTTGTGTGAGGAATTCATGTGTGAAATCCATTGTTGAAGGAATGGGATATCATGGACTGGAATACATTATCGGTATCCTATGGCATCCGTATTCCTATCTCTTTGCCTTTGATTCCAACATATGAACGAATCCATAATACAATTCATGGCCTACTGAGGCTTTGTGCCCAATTCCCACAAAATCCCTGTGAAGGTTACAAAGAAGCAAATCTCACCCAAGTTTAAGGAGAGGTATATCCACATAGGTCAAACAAAAAAAATTGAAAAAAAACACTTTACAATGAAAATATTACACAAAGGTTTGAATATAATTCAACCCTTCTTCCATGTCCATGACAATATGTAGCCTCTAGTTCCAAGTTAGAACTCAAATCCCCGACACATGACCTTGCGCCATGGATCCAGTTTCTGAGCTACCCATTTTCCATGAACTCAAAGACGAGATACAAGTCTTGGTTTAAAATATTAATTTTTAAGCCTAAACTTTAAGATACAATAAAAGTAAAAATGCATCATTTAGTCTTCTCAATATCTTCAAGTTCTTTGGGGAATTTAAGATGACAGAATAATCATTGTGACAATCATTAAATTCTTCCTTAACCCTCACCTTGAGAGATTCCCTATCTAATATTCACAACTTAGGAACAATATCTTATCTATAACACTGGGTGGATTACCAATAATAGTCGTTATAAAGGAAAACATCTAAACCTCTATTTCCTATTTGACAGAGGTCCCAACACAGTAAAATCCACTTAGAAGTCCACAAACAAACCAAAAATCATGCCATCCTAGAACACGGTAATGCACAATGAAATAAATAAGAAATAAACATTACATAAAAATCAGAAAACAATAGGAAAACAACAAATTTAAAAGCACTTTATCCATTTGAGTACTAATACAAGGGAAAACATCCTTTCATTCATTAAAAAAACACTACCAATTCCCATGAAGTGAAAGAAGAGAAGTAATGTGCATACCTTGGTGTGAGAAATTCATACCAGAAAGTGAGTAATTTGAACCACAGGAGAATCTAAGAGTGTTAGTGAGGTTCACAAAACAAATTTGGGTGCAAGATTCAGCAAAAACCATCAAATTACAGATAAATTACACAGAATGATAGCTGGAAACAAGATAGCGTTAGAATATATAAATATGAAATTGTTTTTAATAGGTTTATAAATACATAATAAGAGTTTTGAATGGATTTGGAAGCCAATTGTGATCAAATAACCCAAAATTGCCAAATTGGCATCAAACCCCCCTAGGTGGGTTAATCATGTCCCAAATCTCTCCAAATGGCCACGAATTACTGAATTGGCATGTTTGATGTGTTGTGGGTCAATTATTACACCTTGAATAGTGTGTTTGTGGGAAAATGAGTGATTTAGAATTTCAATGCAACATTGATTGCACCAAATCAAGCCAAATTTGGGAAAAATCCCACTCTAGCGCTCCAAGTCAACTTGCATGTCCACAATCAATGAATGGGAACGCACCAAAAATTATGGATGTGCATATGTGTCTAGTTGACTAATTTGGAGTACCCATGTGGGCCATAGAACCTCAAATTGACATGGCATATGTCCACCTAAGAACCCCTAGTCCACCTCATAGTGGGTTAAAGCTTAAAAAGCAATAAAATTGACTAATTAGTGTAACTAAGGTACTAATGATGTATTAATATTCTAACACCCTCCCTTAATCCAACAACTAAGTATTCTCACAAAATGATGAAGGCCTTGGCAACAATTGCTCAAGTCACCTTAAGTACATAATTCAGAAATTACAGTTTTTATTTGTCCATGTGAACCGAGGAAAGAAGGAAAACCTCATGGGAAAAACCTTTCCTCAATAATGGACATGGGATTGGACCTACAATAATATAGTAGAAAATTACCATCCCTCATTCACCCCAAGAAAATATATCAGGTAAGTGAAGGTCTTCTCAGTGAAATCCTTCGTAAAAATGTTAGTAGTTTGCTTGGTGGGTGGGAAATAATGTAGTGAGATCACCCTATCATGCACTAAGCCCTGAATGTAATGCATGTGTATATCTATGTGCTTTTTCCTATGCCTCTATACTATATCATTAGATATATTGATGGAACTCTGATTATCCACCCAAATCTTGGTTGGAGAATCAATTGTGACACCAAACTCCTGGAGAATTCCCTGCAACCAAGCACACTATGTTGCAGCATTGATTGCTGCCCTGTATTCGGCCTCTGCTAATGAAAGTGAGATGGTGTGTTGTTTATTAATTTAACAGCAAATGGGAACTTCAGAAAACATTAATTAAAAACCTGATGTTAACTTTCTTTCAATTGGATCACCATCCCAATCTGAATCAGAAAATCCAGCTAGTTGAAGTGAAGAACTAGCTGTGTAGTGCACCCTGAATTTCTTAGTTCCCTGGACATACTGAAGAATTATTTTTTCAGCCATCCAATGGATCTCATGTGGTTGGTGCATATGTATTTCTATAGAACTCACGGCATAAGAAAAATCAGGTCTTGTATGAGTGAGGTAGAGCAAGTTGCCCACTAGTTGCCTGTAGAGTGTGATATCCACCATTGGGGAATTGCCAAATTCATGCATTTTAATACCGGAAAGAAAGGAAGACTTGGTTGCTTTACAATCAGCCATATTAAACTTATTCAGAAGGTCTGAATCATACTATGGCTGACTCATAATGATTCCCTTACCATTTTTCTCAATTTCTAAGCCCAAAAATTGCCTTAGCAATCCTAGGTCTGTCATAGCAAATTCATTGTGCAAAAAGTTCTTAATTTGGCCAATTAAATTGGTGAAGCTACCTGTAATAAGAATATCATCAACATAAAGAAAAATTACCTACAAACTAACATCATTTTTCTGCAAATACACATTAGGGTCTTGTTAGAATAATCAACCCATAGTTACCTACCTTAGACATTAATTAAATCATTTTTGTCTTATTTACCTAGTCTCCTACATTCCACTCTATACTAGTTTCCTTCTACATGTCATTGAAGTCAACACTTGCTAAAAATGAGTCATGGAGCACTTGGGAAACCTCCTGGAAACCATATTTAGCATGTCTTCTTTATCCCAGATCCTCCAAAGCACATATCTGCTTTTTCTGCAAAGTTGCTTGTTTTATTGAGAATTAAGGCAAAACGGAAAGCAAGACTAGGTGTAGTTGACTTGTTTTTTTCCCACATCATCCTCCATTCTTTTCTCCTAATAAAATCCTTTATGATTTGTCTTTCCATCCCTTATTATATTTCCTACTTGACTTTGCTAATTCATGAGTCTCTAAGTGGATTTGGAAACTGCTTTATGCACCTATGGGGGATTTGACTAGATTTAGTAAGCCTACTTTTTGACTATTTCGAATGGAATACTTATGCATTAAAATATATCATGTAATTATATATTGTATCATCCTATGAATTCATAATTTTGGCTATTGTACACTTATTCAATACAGATTAGTGTTATGCTCCAATTTCAGTCTCCTTTGATGGTAATTTTGCATGTTTGATTAGCAATTTTGTGAATGTGATTGTTCTATCACTTGGGTTCAATTTCCACATGGTATTGATATTGCAGTTTATCTCCTTCCATATTTTTATTTTATTTTCTACATCTTGACTGGGAGCATATTCTCCTAACAGAAGGTCACGGTTTCTAAGCTATGGACCAATCTCAGAAGATCATCTTGCTCCATTTAATTTCTTTGAATGGATAGCTGAGATGGAGATATTGTTGAGAGAGAAATTTATCTATAGGGTGACCATGGCAACTAAGGTAGATCCCAATGCAGCTATAGAGAAAATAAAATGGCACAACAGGAGGGATGGGGCCTATGGTGTTTTGTGTTTGAGCATTTCAAGAGACTTCCTCTTCCATCTTGATGGATTGACATCACCTAATGAAGTGTTGGAGAAGCTTGTAGAGATTTTTGGTAAGATAGATGAGATGAGAGCACATAAAATTGAGAATGAATTGATCTCTCTGAGTCCCAGCAGCTTCGAATCCTTGCAACTCTACTTTTCCAAGTTTAAAGCCCTTGTTTTGCAGCTAAAACAGTGTGGAATTGAAAAGAAGGAAGAGCAACTAGTTTTGGCCATACTCTTGAAGGTTTGTCCTGAATATTCAGTGTTTGTTTCAACCTTCGATGCCACCAAGTTGATATCTCGAACATAGAAGATGCCTAAGCTTGCAGAGTTCATGGAATCCCTCACACAGGAACAAGATAAATTGGTGATGATGGGCACCATCAAACCTTGCAAAGACCAATATTTGGTTGTTGGAGATTCAAGGGTGGATTCAAAAGGCAAGAAGAAATATAAGAAGCCACTTGAGAAAAAGAGAGACAAGAACAAGTCTCAATAGGAGCCCTAAAGATCCAAGAAGAACTTCCATAAGAAGAAGAACAAAGGAGAAATGAGCAAGTGTGCATACTGCAGTAAGGACTATCATCCTAAGAGATCCTGTATGAAGAAGCAAATTAACATGTTAACCCAACTCCTGGAGAAGAATAACATCTCCCTTCCCGATTGCTCAAAGAAGAGGCAAGGAGGATCAAATTCAGAGGACAAAGAGAGAGTACATGCTTTTGTTGCCGACACATCAAGCTCACCTAGCTTCATCATATAATCTAGAGCTTCTAGACATATGGTTTCAACAAAGGAGGCATTATCATCTCTTGACATGTCAAAAGGTCCACCAATATTTTTGGGAGATAACTCTCTCATTGACAGTTTGGGGAAAGGAAGGATTGATCTTGACCATGGTAAGTTCAATAATGTGTTGTATGTTCCAGGTCTTGTCTCTAATCTCTTGTCAGTGTATCAGATGACTCACACTGGGCCTCCAAATAAGGTCATCTTCTCCCCTGATGATGTTGAAATCACAGATATTTCGAATGGTAAAGTCATAGTAAAAGGTGTTGTGGATCACACTTTGAAAGTATACGTGTTTTCCCATTTTCTACCCTACTCAAACCCCTCTTCTCTTCTGATTCATGCTAATGAGGCAAGATTTGGCATGAAATATTTGGCCATATTAACTATAAGTATCTTTCTGATTTGAGTGAAAAATATATGGTCATAGGGTTACCAAAGATTAAGTTTTCCAAGGGAGTCTACCAAGGTTGTATCCTAGGAAAACACCTAGAGCACAAATTTGAAAGAGTTAGTCATGAGAGAACCTCTGCACCTCTTGAGTTGATCCACAGTGATGTTTCTAGTCCATTTCCTCATAGGTCCATGAGTCAAGCCAAATATGCATTGACCTTCATAAATGACTTTTCTAGGTATTGTTGGGTTTACTTCCTAAAGCATAAGTCTAAAGTTTTTCACCTCTTCAAAGTCTTTAAGGCCTTGGTTGAAAACCAGTCTGGGAGGAGACTCAAGATCCTTAGATCTGAAAATGGTTGTGAGTATGTTAAGTCTGAGTTCATTCAATATTGTAAAGATGTAGGTGTTGGAGACATTTACCACCATACACACTCATTTTGGTCAATTTGGCCTAGTTAAACCACTATCCTAAGTTTAATTGACTTAATTGACATTAGAAGAGCACTAGATGACATCATCATGAGCACACCCACACCTACCTTCAGTCAAGGAGGATAACTTAGCCTTCTCCTACAATCAGGGAGGCTAAATGGAGCACTCCAGGGGTGATCTAAGTGTCATTAATGCCCCATATTGCTAACTGATGGCTACAATCAATTAAACAGAGCAGTAAAAGTGCCTTCCTTCATTAAATTGATTATTTATTGATTATTTAATGAACTGGAGTCAACAGGGGCGTCTCCAACCACTTCTTATGGTTAGTTACACTTCAGTTAACCTCATTAGGGTTCATTGGAGTCATTGATGCACTACCACTTGTTGGTTGGCTTGTAGTGACATGTGTCAGAGCTACTTTCAGTTAGAGTCAGTCATTTATTGCACTCCAACTTCAGTTAGGGCTCAGTTGAGTCAATTAGGGTTTTGATCAGTGTTTAACTTGAGTGTTGAATGTGGCTTAAATTTAGTTAAGCTAGACTCATTCATTCAATTCAAATGACCTCCTTGGGAATTCAAATTTCTTTGTCATTTATGCTTGCAGTATGATCATTGTATTGTATTACTCATTCTTTGTGTGAATATATAGAGTGGCTACTCATTTTGTAGCACAATTACACCATTTTCTTGTCTTATTGTTATTAATATTTGATGAGACTTGTGTTTAGTCCCTAGATTACTATGAAAGATTAATAGTAGGTATCCAGATGTAACATTCAATCCCTTACACACCACAACAAAATGGTGTTGCTGAGAGAAAGAACAGATTACTGAAGGAAATGGCAACCTGCATGATGGAGGATAAGACTTTTCCACCAAAGTTTTGTGTCGAGGCTATAAACTGTGCATCCTACATCTAGAATAGGGTTCCTCATAAACAGCTTTATGGTATGACTCCTTTCGAAGCTTGGAGTGGGCACAAGCCAGATGCGACCCGTTTCAGGATTTTTGTCTCAAAGGCTTGGGCTAGAATTCCAACTGAAAAGAGAAAGGATTTGTAGCCCCAAAGACAAGAGTGCCTATTTGTTGGGTATTTTGAATATTCAAAAGGGTACAAGCTGATAAACTTGAGCACTAAAAAAACCTTCATTGAAAAAATTGTTCAGTTCCAAGAAGAGCCTTTAGTAGCAGTTGAAGTTGGAGTCTTCTTCACCACCAGATCCATTGAATGTAAGTGGAGAGACAAATGAGTTTTTGGATTCTGATATTTCTGATAATGATGATTTAATTACAAATCTTGACAGTCCTACAAGACCAAAATTGGCAGCAAATACCATTCATGTAGCTGGGGAACTAGCTGGAAATCCTAGTGACCTTAAGAGGACTAGATCTCAGTTTGAGAGTGCCCTATGTATGAAAGACCCTTTGTTTGTAGAGAAGTGCTATATGATGGTTGAATCAGACCCAAATACATATGAATATGCAACACATGATCCAAGATGTCAAACATCCATGAAAGAAGAATTCAAAGAAAGAGATTGCCTCCTTGAAGGATGCAATGAACGATACATTTTCTATGACTGATTTTGGATTGTTGAGCCAATTCTTGGGTATCGAAATTGCTCAATCCCAACATGGAATAAAATTAAATCAGTCCAAGTATGCCTTATATTTTCTGAACAAGTTCAACATGAAATATTGCAAGCCAAGAAAGACTCCCTTCCTTTTAGGATTTAAGCTTGAAGAAGCAGGTTCTTCTCCTATGGTAAATAATACACTGTATAGGCAGTTGATTGGGTGTTTTCTTTACCTTACACACACTCGACCTGATATATATTATGAAATTAGTGTGGCTTCAATATACATGGATCAGCCTCATGAGATCCATTGGAGAGCAGCTAAAAGGATCCTTAACTTTGTTCAAGGAACAAGAACTCATGGGATCTTCTACAAAGCTAAATCTGATCTTGATTTGATTGGGTTTACTGACAATGATTGGGTAGGTGACAACATAGATTGAAATTCAACATGAGGATATGTGTTCATGCTTGTAGAAGGACCAATCAGCTGGTCAAGCAAGAAGCAGAGTGCCATAGCACTCTCATTTACAGAAGCATAGTACAAAGGAGTTGTAAATGCAGCAACTCAATGTTTGTGGTTACAGGGAATACTTGGTGAGTGTGGCTTCGAATCAATGTTTTTAACTATTATATATTGTGATAATCATATCACCATTCAAATCTGTAATGATCCAGTTCAAAAACAGAGAACCAAACACATTGAGATCCATATGCACTACATCAGACAGCTTGTGCATGATGGCACCATTCACCTACTCTTCTGTGCATATTCAGAACAAGTAGCAGACATATTCACCAAATTTTTTTGTGAGAAGAAATTTAGCAATCTCAAATCACTGCTGGGGATTGCTGATCATGCTGTGAAGCATGATTGATGACAATATTTTCAAATTTTGTTTTACTGTCCATGTTTAAGGGAGGATTTTCCCACTGGATTTTTGCCTCTTTCCTTGGTTAAATGGACATGCAGTATGTAAAGGGTGACTAATCCTTGTTGCTAGGCCCTATAGTTTTCTGATATTTACTAATAAATTCAGGCTTAAGGGGGGGTGTTAGAATAATCAACCCATAGTTACCTAGCTTACACATTAATTAAATCATTTTTGTCTTATTTACCTAGTCTCCTATATTCTACTCTATGCTAATTGCCTTCTACATGTCATAGAAGTCAACACTTGATAAAAATGAGTCATGGAGCCCTTGGGAAACCTCTTGGAAACCATATTTATAATGTCTACTTTATTCCAGATCCTCCAAAGAACATATCTGCTTCTTCTACAAAGCTGCCTGTTTTATTGAGAATTAAGGAAAAAGGGAAAGCAAGACTAGGTGTAGTTGAATTGTTTTTTTCCCACATCATCCTCCATCCTTTTATCCTAATAAAATCATGTATGAGTTTTCTTTCCATCCCTTATTAGCTTGCCTACTTGACTTTGCTAATTTGTGAGGCTCTAAGTGGATTTGGAAATTTCTTTATGAACCTATGGGGAATTTGACTATATTTAGTAAGCCTACTTTTTGACCATTTTGAATGGAATCCTTATGCATTCAAATATCTCATATAATTATATATTGCAGCAGCCTATGACTTCATAAGGTTGGCTATTGTACACTTATTCAATACAGATTAGTGTTATGCTCCAATTTCAGTCTCCTTTGATGGTAATTTTGCATGTTTGATTAGTAATTGTGTGAATCCAATTTCCATAGGTCTTATTTTCATCTTGTGAAGTCGATTGAAAACAAGAAAGCATCCATTCTTGCATACCAAGCCCTGGGGGCTTCCCTAATTCCATACAGTGATTTTTTTAGCCTACATACCAATGAAGGATCCTCTTGGAAAACTTCAGGCTGCTGCATATAGATCCCCTCCTATATCTCACCATGCAAGAATGCACTCTTTACATCAATGTGGTGAAATTCCCAACACTTACTAGCTGCCAGTGCAAGAAGTAGTCTAATTGAGTTCATCTTTGCAACCAGTGCAAAGGTCTCTGTGTAATCAACTCCATGGACTTGAGAATAGTCGTTAGCCACTAATATATCCTTATGTTTTATATCAGAACCATCAGCAAACAGTTTGGTCCAGAAGACCCATTTTCATTGAACAACTTTCCTATTGGGAGGAAGGGGAACCAATTCCCATGTATTGTTCTCTTGGAGGGACTGAAGCTCATCTTCCATTGCTGACTTCCATATTGGTTCTGTGCAATCTTGCTGATATGTCTGAGGATCAGAAATTATTAGCAAGAGCAATATCACTTGCAAAATAAGCCTTACTAGTTTGTGATCTAATTTTCCTAGGCTCTTGGGGATTTCCTGCCAATTCCCCAACTACTTGCACAATTTTTTCAGCCCATTTGGGCCTAGATGGTTAGTCATCTATATAAATATTATCTTTAGAAACATTTATATCATAATTATCAAAAAAAATAGATCATGTGTCATCACTTACATCTTCGAATGGTTGAGGAGAGGAGAAATCCCCTGGTGCATGTTCGAATTCGGGAATTGGCTCTTCATTGAATTTAACACTTATTTCAACAAAGGTTTTGCAAGTGGATGTGTAAAATATCTTGTACCCTTTGGTTTCCTCACCATATAAAACCATGAGACACTCCTTGCTTTGTGGTTGCAAGGATTTCCTTTTCTTTGAAGGGATTCTTGCCCATGCTTTTGTCCCGAATATCTTTAAATTTGAGACATCTGGTTTTTCACCAAACCATGTCTTGTAGGGTGTTATTCCTTTCATTGATTTGTGGAAGGATCTGTTTTGAATGTGAGCGGCACATCTGAGGGCTTCAGCCCATATCTTTGGATTCAGTTCCCTCAATTCTATCATGCAAGTTGGCATCTCTTTGAGAGATCTATTTTTCCTCTCTGCCACACCATTTTGCTATGGTGTGTAGGGAGTTGAGTGTTGCATTTGGATGCCACACTCCTCACAAAGTTGCTGTAGATTCTTGTTCACATATTCCTTTCCATGATCATTCCTAAGGACTTTGATCTTCTTCCCACTCTTATTCTCTAGTAGTGCTTTCCAAACCTTGAGTTGTTCAAACACCTCAGATTTCAATTTCTGAAAATACACCCAACAAAATAGAGAGTAGTCATCAATGAATGTAAGAACATACCTAGATCTACCATATGAGGGAGTGGGTAGTGGACCAATCAAATCATAAGGCACCAACCCAAGTGGTTGTGTTTCTCTCCTTCCCTTCCCCTTCTCATAGCTCTTTTCAGTATGCTTCCCAATCACACATCCAATACATGCTCTAGTAGATGGCTAAATTTGTGGAAGACCTTCCACCATTCCTTATTTGTGAAATATTTGGAGATATCTGTAATTCATGTGGCCAAACCTCTCTTTCCATAGTTTGGAAACCTCGTAGGCCCTTGATCACTGGAAGTAGGGAGGAAATTAGATAATTTGTACATTCTCTCATGATGATCAGCATACCCAACTGCAACAACTTGATATGTTGAGATTTCAGAAATCTCTACAGAGTCAGGAGTAGAGATTACTCTCTTTGGATCTCTTGTATGGGTCATCTGGTAGATTGATAGCAAGTTTTTTGTAAGGTCTGGTACATATAGTACATCACTGAAGAACCCATAGTCTAAATCAATTCTCCCAATCCCTTTGGAATGGAGTTCAAAATCATCTCCCATTCAAACTGTTGGGCCAACATTCAAACTCATAGAGGAGAAAATTTCTCTCCTTGATACCATATTCCTAGAAGCACCTGAATCAATAATAAAGGATGAGGAGTTAGAAGTACCTGCCACCAATGCATGACATTTCTCTTTTCCTTCACTTGAACTGGAGCTTCCATGTTTCTTCCTTACATTGTTAGGGACTGGAATGTTGTTCTTCTCCAGCAGCTATGCCATGGTGTCTATGGTATTTTTCATGCATCAGCTCTATGGATGCCATCCCTTGTGGCAATAAGTGCATTTGGCCTTCTCTTTTCCCTTATTCTCCTTTTCTTTGGGTGGATTCATAGCTCCCTCACTGGATTTGGTTTTTTATGATTTCTTTTTGTCTGACAACTTCGAATTCTTGGACTTGGGCTTGCCTTTTGCTGATTTCGAAACCCCCACTGCTAGTGCTTGATATTTGGTCTTGATGGAACCCATTTGTACCAATTTTTCCTTCTCTTGAGTGAGTGAGTCCATGAATTTTTCCATAGTTGGCATTTTTCAATTTCGAAGGGTGAGTTTTCCTGAGTGAAATGTGCTCACAAAGACTGAGGACTCTGTCCCCAACTTTGAAAGTATACACAAGATAAGTTGATCTTCCTTCTTCTCAATCCCACATTGTTTTAACTACAATACAAGTGATTTTAACTTGGTGAAGAAGTCATGTATTGTATCATAGTGCATTGGGCTCAAGCTTATTAGCTCATTCTCAAGCTAGTGACCACGTAGCTCATCAGTTTTTCCAAATAGAGACTCAAGATTCTCCCAAACCTCCTTTGGTGATGTAAAACTGTCAAGGTGGAACAAAAAATCTCTTGAGATGCTTAGACACATCAAACCATATGCTTCATCCAATTTATTAAAATACTTGGCTTTCTCTACAGCAGAATTTGGTTCCACTTCAGTGCCCATGGTAACTCTGAAAATCCCCCTGGCTCTCAATTGAATCACCATCTCTGCCTTCCATTCAAAGAATTTGAAAGGTGTTAGCATTATTTGGGTAGAATCCATTACTTCCTGCATTGATGGTGGTGAAATTTCTAGTTGGTTTACACACAACAATTTGATTTTATCTAGAATTCACTAACAAAGCAGCTCAAATTCACTAAGAATTTGGTCTGCAACTCAAAAATCTTCAACCAGATATGATACCATGTGATAAATTCAAACATAAAAGTGAGTAATTCAAACCACGAGAGAATATAGGATTTTTAGTGAGGTTCACAAATCAAATTTGGGTGCAAGATTCAACAAAAAACCATTAAATTACAGATAAATTACACACAATGATAGCTAGAAACAAGATAATTTTCGACTGTCTAACTATGAAATTGTTATTAACAGGTTTATAAATACATCATAAGAGTTTTGAATGGCTTTGGAATCCAATTGTGAGAAAATAACCCAAAATTTTTAAAATGGCATCAAACCCCCCTAGGTGGGCCAATCACGTCCCAAATATCTCCAAATGGCCATGAATTGTTGAAGTGGCATGGCTGATGTGTTTTGGGTCAATGATTACACCTTGGACAGTGTGGGTATGGAAAAATGGGTTGTTTAGAGTCTCAATGCAATATCAATTCCACCAAATCAAGCCAAATTTGGGAATAATCATCCCACTCTAGAGCTCTAAGTCAACTTTCCTATCCACATTCAATGAATGGGAGCACACCAGAAATGATGGATGTGCATATGTGTCTGGTTGACTAAGTTTTAGTACCCATGTGGGTCATAAAACCTCAAATTGACATGGCATATGTCCACCTAAGCACCCCTAGTCCACCTCATAGTGTATTAAAGCTTAAAAAGCAATAAAATTGACTAAGTAGTGTAACTAAGGTACTAATGATGGATTACTGGTCTAACACTTGGAAGCTTCAACGTATTTGTTATCTATGAATTTGATATGGGGATGCAGTTTGGCATGATTAAATATCATCTCTTATTTTGTCTGTAAGAAGTATATTATATACTCGTGATTATTAAGGACCTTCGTGACCACACCCATCATTCTGATAAACATCAACTTCCTACCCTAACCAGAATTGATATAACAAACATAAGTGCAAGAACAAAGTGATTACTAGCGGGTGATAGCCATTCTTTCGGATAGGAATCAAGTACTCCGTCAAGATACCTACAGAAAGCAGGCACTAAGGTAATAAATGTGTTCAATTGTTCTTTTACATCAAAAATAAAAACATACAAACAAAATAAAATTATATGAACGTATGCTATGAAGTAAATTTATGTTAGGAAGTGATCTGAAAAATATAACTAGCCCAACCATGTCACCAAATCCAATGCAATAACAACAAGAACAAAAACAATGGAAATCTGCAAGTACAACACAAGAACATGTTTAATGAAAATACTATTCAAAATATCCATCAATTCAACTATCTAGTCCCATTTCCTTCATTTCTTTAAAAACCCTGATCTTTCTTGATATTTCAGTTTCATTTATTATCATTGGCCTACATTGTATCAAATTACAAGAAGAAGAAATATGAACTCATGATGCCCATAAATCGAGGAACGTTGTAGCTATTACCTTCTCACCTACCATGTGTTATTCCTTGACCCAATGCTAAACCCACTAAATCAATCTTTGAATCATTGCAAAGCTCCTACTAAACCCACAAATTTCATCTTTAGCGAATTCTGATTCTATCTTCCAAGATGATATATTTGTTAGCAATAGGAAAGCCATCATGGACATGCTCATTATACTTTCATTTTTTATAAACATGCTAATGTGATTTGTTGTTAACATGAATGATTTGCAAGAATAAGAGATGGAATCTAAACAATGACATCATTCTTCTTGAACTCCTAGACATCATTCTTCTTGAACTGGTGTTCTCCTTCCCTTTATTCTTGGCTACTTCTTCACAGCTGGAAGGCATTGCATCAATGATGCCGCTCAACAATGTCACATAAATAGAGTGTGTCTAAGTCCTCTTGAAGTCTCGTCATACTATTATTCATTTTGGATTATTTATTGAAGTGTCGTCACTTGTTCTTCGGAACAAGTCTCACCCTTCTTTTCTTGTAGGTGATTGTACACGATCTTTCCTACAAGTAAAATGCACCAGTTGTATGGTTAGAAACATTTCATAAGGCATATTCATAATGAAAAATTATTTATGCATAAAGATATAATCATGCAACTATTTTAGCCAATACAACATTCATCCATATCTCATGGAAACTTTCTAGATTCCTTCCATCTCTACCATGACATCATTGATATTGTACACTATTCCAATATGTTAGCAAAGAGGTTTCATTCTAGATAAATAGAAATGGAGTGTTTCATAGAACCATGGGATACTTACCCATCACATGCATATTAGTAGTATATTGTTCATTATTCTATCGTGCATAATACATTTCACAACTAAACAATGCCATATAAACAACTAGATATATAAGAAAAGACAATTTAAATACTTATATTTATTTGTTTCGTGGGTAGACTCATTCTTGTGCCTTCAGTTTTATCATCTTCTTTATTCATGACATCGTCATTTCTTATCCAAATGCTAAGATGGATAAGAGGTTCTTCAATAATTGAGTCCTTCATATTCCTCATCGCTTGAGGGATCTAATTTGAATCGTGAGAGCTTGATCTTTATTTGCTCCCATCTTCTCTTCTCTTATTATGAGTCGAGCTTCTTCTTGTGTTCATTCTTCCTATAGTCTACTGAAGGGAATCACTTCCTTCTAGCACAAATTCCTTGAATGAATGAATCCCATGATCCTAGGAGGCCATTCAAGGTGGTTATAACAATATCTTGTTCTTCTTCGATGGCTTCATCATAACAATGAACACTTCCTTTTGGTGTCTTCAAGGATGACATGTGAGGGACGAGATGATCTTTAATAGAATATGCAATGATTCTCTTAGTTCTATCCTTAGCCTCATCTCCCTCTGGATCCTAGACCTTTCTTACTGAAATACTGATCCAAGTCAATTTCTTCAAGGATCATAGAGGTCCTAAACTTCCATACTCAAAAAATTTCATCTTCACCAATTTTGTCATCAAGCTAGTGTGATTAGTCATTTTTGAAATGAGAACCTCAAATGTAAATAGAAAAAATTTACATCTTACCGATTAGAGGTGTCTGTCCTCGTTCCAAAGCTGGTTGATCTAGGGTTTGTCAGAGAAACCCTAATTTTAAAAACTTGGAATTTCAAACTTATGATTGGATAGAAATATGGGCCTATTCAAGGAGAGATGTCCAATGTACTCATTTTCTGAAAATAGTGGAGGGAAGCTCCCGAAACAAGAAGCCCTACTTTTCCAATTTTTTTGTAGAAATGCCCGATATTGTTTCTGCATTATCTCTAAAATTACTATTCCTCTATGTCTGAAACTTTGCACTAAGGTATCCTTGTCTGTCCTTTTTCTAACACCATGGGTTAGAGAATAATTGGTTTCACCAATTAGGACTTATGCGTATTTTTCCAAGGTGACTTATTTCAGGACTGTTGAAAATAGTGAAATTGTATGGACTTCCACATGTCAGTGTTTCAGCTTCTGGGTCTGAAAATTTTACCAAAAAAAGTACAGTCCATTCCCTATCTAGAAAATTTTGATAAATTTCATTTGGACCTTCGTAGCCCAAGATATAGCAATTTTCCCTATGTCACTTATTTACAGCTGAATCCTAGGAGATGCTGGAACCCTGAATTGGAGGAATCCTATATCCTAGAATATAACGAATATGAGGTAGAAAGTTTGTGTAAAGCACAAAATTCTCTTCGTCTTGTATAAATTTTGGCTTCTGATCCTTCTCCATTATAGATATATAGCAAATGTATTAAAACTACTAGTTTTAGTATTATAGGGTTTTCAAGCATGAAACCCTAATTTCCATTTGCTGCCATTGGAGCTATATTTAGGCTGTATAGTAAAACTTCTATGATTTAGAAATTGATACCACCAATAGATGCACCCTAGTGAGGTTTGTTAGCGTAGACTTCCTTGCTTGATGATCTGTGGAGAGAACACCTTAACTAGGAAGCCCTAGTTCCCACAGCTTCACAGTGCCTTCTTTCAGAGAGGCTCTGATACCAAGTTAGATTTTTATCATTTAATCAATATCATATAGGATCTTATCTAAAATAATAACATGCACATCAATAATCACAAGAGACAAGAGACACAGATATTTTTCCTTGGGGAAACCATAAAGGAGAAAACCTCACAACTTCCTCAGAGATAGAATGAGTACCAATAGAAAAAGTAAAACCCAAAGACACAAAGATGATCTTTGCCAGCTATTTTCTCTCTTACTTGTGTGGGATACTCCTCTATCACTCATGTGCTACTGTTGAGTGAGTGTGGTCACTCTCTATTTATACATGTTTTCCACTTGAATTTTACTCTTACAGGGTCGAACCCACTAGGAGAGTCTAATAACCCTAATACCCCTCAATTGTGGGGACTATTGCCCCAACTTACAACGGAGGGTTTGTTAGGATATTTAGACACTGAGGAGTTAGCTAAGATCAACTTGTGTAATATATCTGTTAGGTAAAGTGAGTTTCTTTAGTATGCATTGGTATGCATTTGTAAATATTCTAATCCGACCATCACGATATGTTCTTGACATAAATTGATCTGACGATTCAACTCCTCTTAGATAATACCTACCATTGATCCATGGCTTAACACCCAATTGGTCCATGATCTCTATTTAAAGAGCATGGAGGGTCCTTGGCTAGTTGATCAATTATGAGAAGCTCATATGAAACTTTCTTTCTTTTGCATAATAAATTGCTCCAAGTAGCTATTTGGCTAGGGTCGTGGACTGTTTCCCTCTCAACAGTTTTAACCACGTGACAAACATCGATGTATTGATCTATGATATGTTTATGTGAAGTTGTTTCTCTAGTTTTTAGGTCTTTTGGGAGTACCCTCTGTACCCAAACATGGTATCGGGGCATTTATGAAGAGCCTCTTCGAGTTTTGATCAAGATCTAGAACCAGTGTTGCCGAAACTTTGAAAGGGTTTTTGGTTCTGAATTTTCTATGCATTTGTACCCCGTGGGAGCTATTCCATTGCGTCTGGAGTACCATTTCCATTGGAATTAGTTTTTGTTTCATCGAAAACCGTTTATGTTTGATCCAGAAACACCCATTTCGGCAAATTTGAAGGTATAATGTTAGAGTGACGGATTTGTTTTATTTTTTTTAAATCTCTCATATTTTATCAGTTTTATTATTAGATCTTTATTTTTTTAGTCTCGGATTGTTTCCTTCCCTGGTTGCGTATGCTCTTTTCTATGCACCTTGCGCGATCACGGCGAATCAGAAACAGAAAGGGAATTTTTTTTTCTTGTCTTCTTGGCTACGTGTGCTATTTTTTGTGCACCTTGTGCGATCATAGCGAATCAAAAAACAACGAGAAAGCTTGAAAACGTAGACTTTCTGGGTAAGCTAACCAAGATCTAACCCCACCCATAGTGTGGAAATTTTTGGTTTTTTTTCGTTTTTTTTGTGATTTGCAGGAAAAAAAAGGAAAACACGGAGAACGAGAGAAAATAGAAAAAAAAAAACCCTTCCTATTTCCATTCTTTTACGTACCTTTTAAACTTAGCTCACTTGGTTCAAAGTTTTTTTATTCATTAATAGGTCTTGAGTTCAAGTCTTATTAAGTTACTTTTTAGTGTATGCAATTTCTATTTTCAAGTTACTTTATTGTAAAAGTGCATCTCACTTAAATAAAATAAAATAAAATATAAAGTGAGTCACTTAAATCTTTTAATTTATTGTCGCACTATTTAAAAGTAACATTATTGTAAAAGTGAAGATCACTTATTTTACAAAAGTGATTCACTTAAAAAGAAACTTTCTTGTAAGTGATTGTCAAAGGTTCATCATGGGAAGAAGGGGGTTCTTTTTTTAGTTGGTCAAGTTAATATCTTCCATGTCACTATTGGGGACATCTTCAACATTTTCTTTGATCAAACATAACTTCATCATCTAGAATTAGTTTTCAGTGCCATTTTTTTTAAACAGCCTAATTTTTTGAGCTCTTTGCATCTAGACAATTAGTTTCTATTTTTTCAGCCATTATTTTATAGTATGGCCACCCCTTGTGATATTCTACTTACCATTTCTAACTATTTCTCATGGAAATATTGTATGGAATATGTTCTACGAAGTAGGGGACTTTTTAGAATTACCTCAAATAAAGAAACAGAACCCACTGATGATGATGAGAAAATAAAATGAGCAAATAGATGTGATGAAGCTCATGGATTGATTGGGATGTCAGTCTCTGCTAATTTGCGATTCCATATATCTGGAATTGATGAACCTGATAAAGCTTGCGAAAAGTTGGAATCTGTGTTTGGTAAACACAATGAAATTCGAGGTCATCAACTTGAGAATGAGTTGATTTCTTTGAATCCAAGTGATTTTTCATGCATTCAAGATTACTTATCTAAGTATAAAACTCTTAGACTCTTATGTGCAAAATGCAAGATTAAGAAAGAAGACAAACAATGTATTTATCATATTCTTTCAAAACTTGGACCTACATATTCTGTTTTTGTATCTACATTTTACTCCATGAAAGAATCCTTGAATGCAGCTAGCTATCAAGAGCCTACTCTTGAATCCTTTTGTGATTCGTTAATTAGAGAGCAAGATAAACTCATTCATCTTGGAGTAATTAACAATGTAGATACATCTGGGAAAGCCTTATTGTCCCAACAGAAAGAAAAGTCCAAGCCTCCCAAGAAACATAATTTTCACAATAATAAGCCAAACAACAAGGGTCTTAAACCCTCTCAGTCAGCTTCTTCTCTAAAAAATGACAAATGAGCCAATCCAAAAGGAAAGAAGACTTAGCGTCATTGTAATTTTTGTGGAAAATATAGTCATGATGAATCTAAGTGTTTCAAGAAGATGGAAGCCTTGGAAGAAACAATGAAGAAGCACCACATTGGCCTAGATTCATCTTCAAAAGCTACCTCTCATGGACATGCACTTTGAGCTTCTAGTTACTCTTATACTCCATCTTATTCTTCTACTTCAAATGAATGGCTCATTGATTCTGGAGCATATTATGATATGGCTAAGGATCAAGCCATCTTTTCTACTATGCATGAATGTAACACCAAACAAATATTTGTTGGTGATGATAGATCTCTAAGTGTTGTAGGATCTGGAATAGTTCTAATAGAAAATGGTCATTTCAGTGATGTGCTATGTGTTCCAAAAATTTCCTGTAATTTTTTATCATTCTATCAATTTACTCATTCGGGTGAAGGTAAAACTATGACGTTTACACCTCACCAAGTTGTAATCAAGGATTTTAAAAATACTCAAAATGTCCTTGCTAATGGAATTGTTGATGATATTACCAGGTTGTACAAATTTAACAACTTTGGGTCATCACCTTTTCCTTCAGTTTTTGTTGCTCATAGTGATAACTTGAGCAAACTTTCGCATGAGCGATTTGGTCACTTAAATTATCGCTCATTACAACAACTATGTAAAGAAAATATGGTGACTAGTCTTCTGATGGTATCTTGCAAGGATGGTGTTTGTTTCAGTTGTGTAGTCGAAAAACATCATCCAGACAGTTTTGACAAATGTGCCTCTTGGAACGCCTCGGTTCCCTTGTATCTTGTGCATAGTGACTTGTGTGGTCCTCTTCTATCTGCTTCATTTTCTAGTTTCAAATATTTCTTAACTTTCATTGATGACTTCTCCAGACGCACTTGGGTCTACTTCCTAAAACTTAAGAGCGAAGTATTTAACGTGTTCTTGGCCTACAAGGCCCTTGTTCAAAAACAATCTGGTCATCAAATTATTAAGTTAAAATCTAACAATGGAGGAGAATATGTTAACAAAACGTTTACTACTTTCTACACTAAACAAGGAATCCACCAACAACACACTGTTCCATATACACCACAACAAAATGGTGTATCTGAATAGAAGAACCGCACTTTAAAAGAAATGGCTAATTGTATGATCCAATCTAAGGGACTAAGTCTTCAATATTGGGTTGAGGCCATAAATTGTGCAAATTACATAGTTAATCACACACCAACTAAAATTTTACAAGGTATAACACTGGAATAAGCATGCAGTAAAATTAAACTAGATGTAAGTCACTTCCGTGTGTTTGGTTGTGAAGCATGGGCTCACATTTCAGATGAAAAATGGAAAGCATTACAGCCTAAAAGTGAAAAGTGCATATTTGTTGGATATTCTGAAGATGTAAAAGGTTATATACTTCTTCAGCCACATTCTCATGATATAATCATTAGAAGAGATGTTAAATTTGATGAAAATCTCTTGTCCTGCGAGGCTAACTTGGCGGGTGTGCCATCTTTGGCCTGTGATCCTGATTTGGTGATTGTGCCTTATTCTTCCAACTTCCCTGATAGGTTTCCAACTCTAGTTTCTGATGATGACAGTGAGGATGAAAATCCACCTCCACCTGCTCATGTTCCTCTAGTTGCACCAACATCAATGCTTCCTTGATGGGTCCATTCAACATGTGAAGCAGCTAGTGATCTTGCTGGTGATCCTAGAGATCAATGTCGAACACGTTCTTAGTTTCAGCAAGCCTCTTCTCTTTTGGCTCAAGTTTCTGAGAATCATGATTCAAAAATTTTTGCAAAAGATTTAGGAAATCCCAATTGGGATGCAACTATGGATGAAGAATATCGTTCCTTAATGGAAAACGATACTTGGGATCTTGTTCCTCTTCCAAAAGGAAGAAAACTTGTCAAATGTAAATGGGTCTACAGAACTAAGTATGCATCAAATGGAAGTGTTGAAAGACATAAGGCAAGCTTAATTGCCAAAGGTTTTTCCTAAGTTGAAGGGATTGACTACAATGAAACCTTTGCTCCTGTCGCAAAAATGAACTCCATCCGCCTTGTTCTTTCCCTTGCAGCCTTACAGAATTGGGAGTCTATCAAACGGATGTCAAGTCTGTCTTTTTACATGGTGATTTACAGGAGGAAATTTACATGGAACAACCTCCTGGATATGTTCAGGATAACTCTAGCCTTGTCTGTCTCCTTAAGAAATCCTTATATGGACTTAAGAAAGCTCCTAGAGCTTGGTACGCCAAAATGGATAGCTTTCTCCTTAACACTGGTTTTTCTAGATGTCATTTTGACCCCAATGTCTATACCAAGAAAGTAGGAAACCATCTCATCATACTTGTTCTTTATGTTGATGATATTCTTTTTACTAGTAGTGATCCTAAACTTTTAACCCATGTGAAATCCTATCTTAAGCAAAATTTTGAAATGTTAGACTTAAGACATTAGCATTATTTTCTTGGTCTCCAAGTATTGCAAACCAAAGAAGTAATCTTTCTTTCCCAGTCTAAGTATGCTTGTGACCTTGTTTGTCGATTTCACATGGAAGATTGTAAACCAGCCCCTTCTCCCTTCAAGTCTGGAGTCAAACTTTATACCACTTGTACTTTCCCTGAAGTAGATGCCACCTTGTATCATCAACTTGTTGGTAGTCTCTTATACTTGACTCATTCCCATCCCGACCTTTGCTTTGTCGTTGGTCGTGTTTCCCGTTATATGCAAACACCTCATGACAGTCACTGAAAAGAAGCAAAAAGAATACTTTGGTATATTCGAGGTACAATTTAGTTTGGGATTCATTACAGTACAGGGGGGAAACCTTTGTTGGTTGGTTTCACTGATTCTGATTGGGCCGACGATCTTGATGATCGAAAGTCTACTATGGGTTATGTTTTCAGTATGAGATCTGGACCTATCACTTGAGCTTGGAAGAAACAACAATATCTTTCTCTTTCTTCAGCAGAAGCAGAATATCAAGCCGTAGTTAATTCCAGTCAGGAAGCTTTATGGCTTTGATAGATCCTTTCATAGTTTGGATTCGAGCAGTAGCAACGTTCTCCACTTTGGTGTGACAATCAAAGTGCCATCAAGCTTGCCAAAGATCCAGTTCTACATCAACGCAGCAAACACATTGAGCTACACATGCACTTCATCAGAAATCTTGTTCATGATCATGTTCTTGAAACACTCTATTTCCCTACAGATGATCAAGTTGCAGACATCTTCACCAAGTCTCTTACAAAAGTGAAGTTTTCTAAACTTCGATCTATGTTAGGAGTTCAAGAATGTGTCCTTAAGGGAGGATAGGCTCTAATGCCTCCTTCCTTCTCCTAATAGTGTCACTTTTGTAAATCCTTCAATCCTATCCCAAGTTGTTCTTAAGGGGGGATGTTAGGATATTTAGACACTTAGGAGTTAGTTAAGATCAACTTGTGTAATATATCTGTTAGGTAAAGTGTGTTTCTTTAGTATGCATTAGTATGCATTTGTAAATATTCTAATCTGACGGTCACGATATGTTCTAGAAATAAAGTGATCTGATAGTTCAAATTCTCTTAGATCATACCTACCATTGATCCGTGGCTTAACACCCAATTGGCCATGATCTCTATTTAAATATCATGGAGGGTCCTTGGCTATTTGATCGATTATGAGAAGCTCATATGTAAATTTCTTTCTTTTGCATAATAAATTGCTCCAAGTAGCTATTTGGCTGGGGCCGTGGTCTGTTTCCCTCTCGAGGGTTTTAACCACGTGACAAACATCGGTGTATTGATCTATGATCTATTTGTGTGAAGTGGTTTCTCTAGGTGTTCGGTATTTTGTGTGGAAATTGAACCCAGTGATAGATTAATTTTACTCACAACAATTAACAATTGATCATGCAAAATCACTCACAAAAGAGATTGAAATTGGAGCTGAACACTAAACTATATTAAATCAGTGTACAATAGCCAACCCTGTATCATAATAGGTTGCTAAATAAATAACATACATCAGGGATTCGAATGCATGAGGAGCAATTCGAATCTAGCATAAAGCAGGCTTACTAAAAATAAGCAAATCCCCCATAGGTGTAAAAAGATGATCCCAAATCTGTCATGGAGCTCACGAATTAGAAAAATGGATTAGGAAAGCTAAAGAGTGGTGGAATGGCAGCTCATACATGCTTTTTCATGGAGAAAAGAGTGGAGGATGAAGAGGACAAAAAACTAGTTCACCTCACCTAGTCTAGCTTTTCTATTTGCCTTAAAACACTGAAAAAGCAGGGAATAGAGCAGAAAAAGCAGAAGGGCACCTAGGAGGCCAGGAATAAAGCATATTTGATTCCTTGGGATTTCCCATGCACTACATGAGTCAAATAAGGCAAGTTTGACCACTATGGATAGGTAATAGACAACTTGCACAAGGTGGGACACATGAACTAGGCTAATAAGACATAAATAATTAAATTAATGTCTAAATGGGTAAACTATGGGTTGATTATTCTAACACCCCCCCTTAAGCCTGACTTATGAGTAATATATCAGAAAATTATAGGGCCTAGCAACAAGGCTTAGTCACCCTTTACATACTGCATGTCCATTTAAAACAAGGAAAGAGGCAAAACCAACTTGGGAAAATCCTCCCTTAAACATGGACTGTAAAAAAAAAGTGTAGAATCTTGTCTTCACTCATGCTTCACAGCATGATCAGCAATCCCCAGCAGTGATTTGAGATTGCTGAAGGTCTTCTCACAAAATTCTTTGGTGAAGATATCAGCTACTTGTTCTGAAGATGAACAGAAGAGTAGGTGAATGGTGCCATCATGCACAAGTTCTCTGATGTAGTGCATATGGATCTCAGTGTGTCTAGTTCTCTGTTTCTGAACTGGATCTTTGTAATTTTGAATGGTACTCTGGTTATCATAGTATATGGTAGTTGAGTACTCTGGTTCGAAGCCACACTCTCCAAGTAAACCCTGCAACCATAAACATTGAGTTGTTGCATTAACAACTCCTCTGTACTCAGCTTCTGTAGATGAGAGTGCAATGGCACTCTGTTTCTTGCTTGACCAGCTGATTGGCCCTTCTGCAAGCATGAACACATATCCTGATGTGGACTTTCTATCTGTGCTATCACCTGCCCAATCACTATTAGTAAATCCAATCAAATCAAGATCATGTTTTGCTTTATAGAAGATCCCATGTGTCCTTGTTCCCTGAACAAAGTTAAGGATCCTTTTGGCTGCTTTCCAATGGATCTCATGAGGCTGATCCATGTATCTAGAAGCCACACTTACTGCATAACAAATATCAGGTCTAGTATGTTTCAGATACAACAAACATCCAATCAATTGCCTATACAGTGTATTGTTTACCATAGGTGAAGAATCAGCTTCTTCTAGCTTCACTCCTGAAAGGAAAGGAGTTTTTCTTGCTTTGCAATCCTTCATTCTTAATTTGTTCAGCAAGTCCAAGGCATATTTGGACTAGTGCACCTTGATTCCATCTTTGGTTTGAGCAATATCAAGCCCCAAAAATTGACTTAAGAGCCCCAAATCTGTCATGGAGAAGGCTTGGTTCATAGCTCCTTTTAAGGAATCAATCTCAGCCTTTGAGCTTCCTGTAATGAGGAGGTCATCAACATATAACACAATTATCATTAATGAACCATTAACTAACTTCAAATAGACATTTGGATCTGATTTGCACCGAACAAAATTCAGTGATAGCAAGAAGCTATCGATCTTGGCATACCAAGCCCTGGGGGCTTGCTTTAGCCCATACAATGACTTTCTCAACCGGCACAAAAGAGAAGGTTTAGTAGCAAAAACTTGAGGCTGCTACATATATATCTCTTCAGTGAGATCTCCATTCAGGAAGGCACATTTTACATCCATGTGATGTACCTCCCATTTCCTTGAGGCTGCAATGGCTAAGGCTAGCCTGATGGAATCCATCTTTGCCACTGGGGCAAAGGTCTCATCGTAATCTATGCCATGAACCTGTGAGTAGCCCTTGGCTACCAATCTAGCCTTGTACTTCAGTGGTGAACCATCAGCAGCAAATTTTGTCTTATAGACCCACTTACACTGTACTAGCTTTCTCCCTGGGGGAAGATCCACTAGCTCCCATGTGTTGCTCTTCTGGAGTGAGCTGAACTCCTCCTTCATGGTTTTTTGCCATCTTGGATCTCCTGCTACTTCTTCATATGTTTTAGGATTAGACTCCACCATCAAATAGCATTTTTCAGCATCCTTCATGCACAGACCACTCTCAAATTGAGATCTAGTCCTCCTTGGGTCATTAGGATCCCCAGTTAGCTCTCCTGCTGCATGTAGTCTCTTGGCTTCCCATTTTGGTCTTGTAGGGATATTAGGGTCTGCAATAAACTCATCTACATCAGACAAATCAGAATCAGCATGTTCAACAAACTCTTTACTTACTTCTTGAGGTTCAGGTGGTGAAGAGGCTTCACCAATTTCCACTGCTGCAAGGGGTTCTTCTTCAAACTAAACACACCTTTCGATGAAGGCTTTATTTGTGCTCAAATTTATAAGTTTGTACCCTTTTGGATCTTCAGAGTATCCAATAAAAAGACACTCTTGTCTTTGGGGCTGCAAAGCCTTCCTCTTCTCTGTTGGAATTCTAGCCCAAGCCTTTGAGCCAAAAATCCTAAAATGGGTCACATCTGGCTTGTGCCCACTCCATGCTTCGAAGGGAGTCATGCCATCAAGATGTTTGTGAGGCACCCTATTCTGAATATAGGCTGCACAGTTGATAGCTTCGGCCCAGTACTTTGGTGGCAAAGTTTTGGCCTCCATCATGCATGTTGCCATCTCCTTCAGTGATCTGTTCTTCCTCTCAGCAACACCATTTTGCTGTGGTGTGTAAGGGATAGAATGATGCATCTGAATACCTACATCTGCACAATAATTAATAAACTCAGACTTGACATACTCACCACCATTGTCAGATCTGAGGGCCTTGATTTTCCTTCTAGACTGGTTTTCAACCAAATCCATAAAGACTTTGAATAGGCCAAAAACTTCAGACTTGTGTTTCAGGAAGTGAACCCAGCAATACCTGGAAAAGTCATCAATGAAATTCAATGCATATTTGGCCTGACTCATGGACGTATGAGGGAATGGGCCAGCAACATCATTGTGGATCAGCTCGAGGGGTGCAGAGGTTCTCTCATGACTAGCTCTCTCAAATTTGTGCTTTGGGTGTTTTCCTAGGATACAACCTTGGGAGACTCCTTTGGAAAATTTTATCTTGGGAAACCCTATGACCATCTCTTTTTCACTAAGATCAGAAAGATATTTGTAGTTTAGGTGGGCAAATCTTTCATGCCAAAGCTTTCTTGCTTCATTAGCATGAATCAGAAGAGCAGAGGGGTTTGAGTAAGGTAGGAAGTGTGAGAACATGTATACCTTTTGAGCATGATTCGCAACTCCTTTTGCAATGACTCTACTAGTTGAGATCTCTGTGATCTCAACTTCATCAGGTGAGAATATGACTTTCTTAGGAGACCCAGTGTGGGTCATCTGGTACACTGATAGGAGGTTAGAGGCAAGACCAGGCACATACAGCACATTGCTGAACTAACCATGATCAAGATCTATCCTTCCTTTACCCAAAATTTCAGTGAGAGAGTCATCTCCCAGTACTATATATGGTCCTTTCGACTTGTCCAGTGAGGAGAAGGCCTCCTTAGTCGAAACCATGTGTCTTGAAGCTCTAGAATCAATGATAAAACTGGGTGAGCTTGATGTGCCAGCAACTAGAGCATGAACTCTCTCGCTGTCATCTGAACTTGATCCTCCTTCTCTCTTCTTTGAGCTTTCTGGAAGGGCGATGCCATTCTTCTCCAGGATTTGGGTCAGCATATCTATTTTCTTCTTCATACAAGAGCTTTCAGTGTGATTGCCCTTATTGCAGTATGCGCACTTGCTCATTTCGCCTTTGTTTTTCTTCTTCTGGTAGTTCTTCTTGGGACCTTGTAGATCCTCCGGAGACTGTTTCTTGTCTCTCTTTTGCTCAGGTGGATTTTTAGCTTTCTTTTTTCTTTTTGAATCCACCCTCGAATCTCCAGCAATCAAAGCTTGATCTTTGGATGGTTTGATGGTGCCCATCATCACCAGCTTGTCCTGTTCTTGTGTGAGAGATTCCATGAAATATGCAAGGCTAGGCATCTTCCAGGTTCGAGCTATCAGTTTTGTGGCATAGAAGGTCGAAACAAAGACTGAATAGTCAGGGCCTAGCTTTGAGAGGATGGCCAGTACGAGCTGATCATCTTTCTTTTCAATCCCACACTATTTCAACTGCAAAACTAGTGCTTTGAACTTGGAGAAATATAGCTGCAGGGATTCAAATCTATTTGGACTCAGAGAAATCAGCTCATTTTCGATTTGATGTCCCCTCATCTCATCTGTATTTCCAAAAATATCAGAAAGCTTCTCCCATACTTCATTTGGTGATGTCAATCCATCAAGATGGAAAAGGAGGTCTCTGGAAATACTCAGACATAGGAGACCATAGGCCTCATCCCTCCTGTTGTGCCATTTTATCTTCTCTGCAGCTGCATTGGGCTCTGCTTCTGTTGCCATAGTCACCCTGTAGAGGCCTTTCTCTCTCAACAGTATCTCCATCTCTGCTTTCCATTCAAATAAATTGAAAGGAGTCAAGATAGTTTTCTGTGATTGATCCATAGCTTAGAAAATCTGTCCCGGCTGTCAGTAGAAGGCTCCCAGTCATTGATGTCGAACCTGCAAAACAATTTTGGAGGAGAGAAAACAATCTACAAGTGCTCTGATACCATGTGAAAATTGAACCCAGTGATAGATTAACTTTACTCACAACAATTAACAATTGATCATGCAAAATCACTCACAAAAGAGACTGAAATTGGAGCTGAACACTAAACTATATTAAATCAGTGTACAATAGCCAACCCTATATCATAATAGGTTGCTGAATAAATAACATACATCAGGGATTCGAATGCATGAGGAGCAATTCGAATCTAGCATAGAGCAGGCTTACTAAAAATAAGCAAATCCCCAATAGGTGTAAAAAGCTGATCCCAAATCTGTTATGGAGCTCACGAATTAGCAAAATGGCTTAGGCAAGCTAAAGAGTGGTGGAATGGCAGCTCATACATGATTTTGCATGGAGAAAAGAGTGGAGGATGAAGAGGACAAAAATCTAGTTCACCTCACCTAGTCTAGCTTTTCTATTTGCCTTAAAACACTGAAAAAACAGGGAATAAAGCAGAAAAAGTAGAAGGGAGCCTAGGTGGCCAGGAATAAAGTAGATTTGATTCCTTGGGCTTTCCCATGTGCTACATGAGTCAAATAAGGAAATTTTGACCACTATGGATAGGTAATAGACAACTTGCACAAGGTGGGACAGATGAACTAGGCTAATAAGACAGAAATAATTAAATTAATGTCTAAATGGGTAAACTATGGGTTGATTATTCTAACATTTTGGGAGTACCCTGTGTACCCGAATAGGGTTAACCTCAATGAATTTACATGAATTTATTATATTAATGACTCTCCTGATCGGAGGAACAAACATCTCCATCGGGGTATAACGAAACACAATAAGAAATATATAAGTGAATACATTCCGAAGTAACAAATACATAAACAATAGATTGTTGTCAAAAATTAAACGTATAGTCGATCATATTTTGGGTTCAAATTTACTCATGTCATCTTGTTTTCCAAAAAAAGATTCAATATTGTCCCATACTTCCTTCGGAGTTCTAAGTCCCTCGAGGTGGAACAACAACTCCTTGTAGATTTTGATGCACATGAAGTCAAAGGATTCATCCAATCTATTCAGAAACTTGGATTTCTCAACATACCATTGGGGCTCAAGTTCTCTTCCCATTTTCATCCTATACAGGCCTTTTTTGCACAAGTCTATATGCATATCTTCCCTCCAAACAATGTAGTTGAAGGGTGTAAGGATCCTAGGTGAAAGAGGAGTTGAGTTTTCCATTTCACTATATGTTGATCAACAATTTTTCAAAAGATATGTAGGTACCTGCAAAATAAAATTTAATTCACAAACATTTGTAAGTTCAAATATTTCCACCTCGACATGTGCACTTTTTAAGAGTCCATCCCACCTGGATAGACTTCTTTGGACATAATCCAAAGGGAGCAATGCCATGATTCCAAGGATTATGTTGAAACTTAGTTGCTTTTGGTGTAAGCATGGATGTATCAGAGGTTTGTTGTTGGCATGAACATAGGATCTGATACCATTTTTAATTTTAGGAACCATATATACACAAGTTAAAATGAGAGCTATCTGAAAAGAAGTATGCTTTGGAATTTTAAAATCAATCTAAACTAAACAACGGATTCATGACAGAAATTTCACACAAATGAGACAAGTATTTCTCAGATTATCATAACATTAATCTCAATTAATTAATCAGTAATACAATGGTAGTACAATAAATAGAATTCGAATACTGTTGATAGGATTTGAATCTACCAACTCTAACCGATTGTTTAGCTAACTTAGTGTGGAAAAATCACATATGGAGTTCACTAGTCTATCTACGAATGACCTAATAAGTCTACAATTAGTTAACTGATGAGGTAGGTGGATAAAATGCGCCACACTCCCTACATGCATGCAAAACTGGTGCTAGGCTATCTGGTTGTGATCTAACTGATAGTAACTGGAGCATAAATTATCATAACTACTTATCTACCAAGTTCTACTTAAGGATATTGTTGGTGGTACCCAGAGTGTCGTCCTAAAATATAGGGATTGGTCCCTCGAGTGCATAACCTCATGCATGATGATGCAGTAAGTGGAAGATAACCCCTAGGTGTGTCCCCCATACTCTAGTTAAGTGATAATGACTTCCTAAGTTAGGAAAAATGACCAAATAAACTATGTTGAATAAACGGGGATTAATTATTCCTAACAGTTATATGTTTGAGTGATTAATTTCTTAGTTGGAGATTGGTAGATAAGACAATAGGATCCAAATCCTGCCATTGAAATTTTGTATGAAGTACAATGGGTTAAGTGTGTAATTCATTCTAGATTCATAGTATTGCATGATTAAAATATTAATGGAGATGGTTTACAGATTGTATATTTGGGTATGGATGC
>LPNX010793472.1:0-16042 GCA_001517045.1 Pseudotsuga menziesii | reverse complement strand
TATAATATTTTTATTTTTTAAATTATAAGTGGACATGTTATAAGTTTTTTGTTTACTTTTTATTATTATTATTTTAATGAGCCAACATGTGCCACATCACGGTTAAAGACGGGACACATCTCACCCACCTATTTGAGTGTCTCTCAACGCAATAATATAAAATATTATATAGTTAATATTTGAGATAATTTTAGTCATATCTTATCAAATGTGAATTTTATATGTCGTTAACTATTGTAAATAAAAATTAGATAAATTATTTATTTTTACTATATTCTTTCATCCATCTCTTATATGCTATATAAATATTTTAATAACTTTTCTAAATTCTTTCATATTATTAATTGAGCTAGATTTCACACTATGTAAGTTTTGGATAAACAAGTTGAAGATGAAAAAGTGGAAAAAAGAAATATCAACAATTTGGTAGTGTCCAATCACAAGCTTATGAAAAAGGCTTAATTTGGTTTATCCTATTTAACTAAAGAACAAAGTGAAGGTGAACTATTTTGACTAGCATACCAAGCCCAATGAATACTTCATTGATGCATTATATCTTTACGTTCAATTTTTCTTTTTTCAAAAATCATAATTACCTACCATTTTCTTCAGTTAAAAACCTTTAATCCTTGGAAATATACCTTGGTGATAGTTTTCATGGCCTTCAAGTTTATTTTGTTGTTTTTGGTAATCGAGTAAAAGTTCATATTATTTCATGACCTTAATATATATCTAGATTTTAGGAAGCATTTTGATTATGGTCATATTCTTGTCATTTTTTTTTATGTTTTTTTTTAATTCTCTTGCATGTATTTTTTTGTTCTCCATCATTTTGCAATTGTAAGTGGATAAGTTGGTATAAACCTTATTGCAAGGTCATATTTTGGGATTACCCTTTGTGAAGCATACCATTTACTTTTATTTTTATGTTGGGGAAGATATGCATAAAAATAGATTTTACAATTGGTGCAAAACACTTTGCAAGATATGAAAGTGGAGAAAGTTGTACATGACATGGTAATAGCTATAAATTATTAAGGAATAACTAGTTATTGTCCTCTAAGACTATGTTCATTTTAGGAGTGTTATTCTAAGATATAGGAAACATTTTCATGGATGTCCTAATTCAATAAGATTATCATAGGGCCATGAGTGGAGTTGATTATTTTCTCTTGTAACAAACATTATGTGAACTAGTTCAAAAAAATCCCTTGTTATCCATCCAAAACTATCAATGTCCAAGCATCTTTCGGAAGAGAATAAAGCATGAAAAATGATATATTTAAGAAGCATTGTATATCATAACTCTTGTTACATCAATCATGAATCATTAAGCCTTTTCCAATGCATTGGTGTATTAAAGAAAAGAAGCTTGGTTGCAACAACTAAGAGAGGTACTCTTATAGTTTATGGTTGATGAGATCTATGGGTCTGTATGACGTATGTGGTAACACTAATATAAAAAAATAAAAAAATGGTGTCCAACATACCATTTCCGTGAAGAAAATAAATAAATGATGCAAAATAAATAAATTATACATCCATGTTAAAATTGGATGTTATAAGCATTGAGAGGTTTAGACCTGGGATTTTATATCTCACATTGCTTAATAGATATAAGGATAAGATAGATCTATGTGAGTACCATATGAATTATTGGTTGGAAATTTAGAAGTCGAATTGTCATAGTAAATTGTTGTAAATCTCTATGTCGATGTTCTACATGTAAAACAATTTAAGTATGATGTGACAATTTGGCATCCACTTATTTTTAGTATTAGTCCCACTAGATTCTCTAGAACCAAGAGTATACCAATCTCATCTACCTACTTGGAATTGTTTTTTTTGAAAACTTAAAAGGAATGATTATTACACTCTAAACAAACTCAAGTAATTGGGTGTTGGACTATTACAATCATTGAAAGGGATGAGAACAAAAATTGATGGTTAGAGGTAAAAATTTATATGGCTTGATAGTTTCATGGTAAATGGAGTAGGAAAAAATGATCCATAGAGTAACATAATCCCTAACAAAATAAGCCAGGGCAACCTAATCCTACCTAATTTCTAATTAACATTAGTACTAAAAAATGCAAAGGAATTTCCTGAGAACTATTGTGTAGAGAACCACAATAAGCCCAAAGAACCCAATAAACAATGTGATTAAGTTGGCCCAGTGTACCATTTCACAAATAGAAGTGCCTATGGATGTGGAATTGAAGCTATGTTAAGTATATGCTTAATGACTTCTTTAATTTGAATTCTTCTACCCACCCATCAGAAAACCAAACCATGTTGTTGAAGGTAAGATTATCATACTTAGATTTGCCAAGGGAAAAAATTACGACTCAGTTTAAACTTGGCCTTTGACTTACCTAAGGTATGTATTTTATAATTTTACCCGTTGGAGACTTCGATGTTGTAAACACAATCACTTTGCACCATTTTTATAGTCCTATATATAGCTAATATAATACAGTGTACACCCGATATGGGTACAGTTCAAACAATCTCTTGTGTAATTACATACTTGCCCCCTTGTTTGTTTACTTGTATGTGAGTATCCTTACATTTTAAAAACAGATCATATCAGTATCCAATTGAGGAGCAAGGATGTCAAAGGTGAAGAGATCACAATCGATACAACCAGCCCCATCGATTTCCACAATGGCATGTCATACACCATTCAATTCTCATAATGCATAGAAATGTTGGAATGCCAGTCAAATGTGAGAACTATCAAACAATGGAAGTTGATCCTTATCTTATATGATGTGGCCAAATGTATTGTCTCACTTCATCTTATAAAAAAATTTCAAGGCAACTATAAGTTATAACATAGCATGGAAAGTCTTTCTGGTAAGTTTTCTCTCAACGCATCCATGTCTTCCAAATGGCAAGAAATTTCTAGCTATACAAATTTGGTTTGAGATAATGACTTGACTTCACCTCCCTCAAAAGACTGTTATGACAACAAATCATGTAGAAAGAAGTGATCGCAGAGTTTAAAATCCAATATGGATGATGATTTAATGGAAAAATATGGACAGATAACACAAATATTATTCTCTTGCCAGTAGCCTTCGAAAATGCTAATCTGGGTCAGAAAACAAACCTGCCTAGATTGTTTGGAAAACCACAAAGAATACTTTAACCTTGCAAAAACACATGCAGACATGGCCAAATTGAAAATGGGAATTTTATGAACCTTTGCCTTTGGATTTCCAAAATACGTTGGTTTGCTCAAAGCTGGGTCAAGTTTGTAACTTTCCCTCTCCACCTTTATTAGATGATTTTGATGACAAGTGAAAGAAAAACATTGTTAACATTGGTTGCACTTCCACCGCCAAAAGAAAAGGTAGATGTTGGCATGGGAATGCTTAGATTTGGCAAGTTTAAGCCAGAAACACCAACTCCATAAGCAATGGAAGTGGAATTCGCTGAAGGTAAAGGCATGGATGCTTGCGAATCGAATGGATGCGCCCCCAATTACTAGACCAACCTGCTATTATAATTCCATAAACACATAGTGAAGATATGGGAGATAGATAAATTATACCTAAGTCTGAATCTGACGATCCCATACCGTGATCAAAAGGTACATCGTCGAGAGCAACCAAACTTAGCATAGATGTAACCACTAGAGCCATTCTAAATAGAGATAACTTAGCAGCAAGCAGTAATCCCAGAATCCTAGCTTTGCTTTCTCCCCCTAGCCGCGTTAAACTAATTCAAATGTATTTTTTCCTTAGCGGGAACTTCCTGACTGATGGGCACATAAAAACATACCCATCATTGCCTCACATTGGGCATTAACAACACGATATGTAAGCCATTCGTCAACCAATGAGGAATCACTCAACTATGTGGAACATAGGCTCCAACAAAGAAAAGAATTAAATGGCATTTTTAATCAGAGGATTAAACACAGTAGCCCTTACCTTCAAAAATGCTATGCAGTGGCTATGCGTACCCTCCTCCAATGTGTCTTCTCCAACACTGCTATGCACTAAAGAAACCCACCACAAACCCATGACCAGAAAATGGTGGATAAAAATTGTGAAAAAATGCTATGCACCAGAGGACCAATACTGTTATGCATCACAGTGGAAAAAACCGGTGAAAAAACGGTATGCACCAGAGGACCAACATTGCTATGCACCAAAAAAACCACCCTCCAAATCCAGAAAAAAACGATGGAGAAAACTCAAGAAAAAACGATGGAGAAAAACCACAGAAAAACCTATGCAACATCACACAGGTGCACGCAAGCTTATGTCTTATTGTGGAGGCGCGGTTAGCCACTTTGAAATAAAATAATCCCCATCATATTGCATATTTATATAGCAAAAAAACCCCTTTTACACTTAATATACCACCAATATATTGGTTTATAATTTTTTTTATTTTTAAGCCCCCACTATGAATGAACATGATATCATATTGGTCCCTAGGGGATGCCCCCATGGAAGGGAGAGAGAGAGAGAGGACTGAGGGATGGTAAAGGAGAGAAATAACGATGGTTAGATAAATAGGGATGGAGAGAGGGTATGTGGATGTGTGTTAAATAGACAAAGGGGGGGAGTTGTTTATTGAGGGAGAAAATGTACGGTGTTCCAATACCAATGTATATGTAAAATTGTCTTTTAAATTAACGTAATGAAACACGAATGTGATATAACACATGTGTTATAACGCATATGCGATATAAAACACATATGCGATATAATGCATATGTGTTTTGTAAAATTTAAAAATTTGGTAGGAACAAGTCTTGGCATGATGTTCGGAAATAGATTTAGACTACCGAACCTATTGGCGAGGACAAATAAATGAGGGCTAATGAGTGTATTTCAGAGCTCTATGAATGTGCTTAGTTTCGATGGTGTTTTTTTGCTATGACAAACACAATATTTTTTTTTATGAAAATATAGAATATTGTAGAATACTATCTAAAGATTCTGAATATGTAATTTTTTCCTAAAAATGTTTTATTTATTTATTTATTTATTATTATTTCTAAATGACACACGTTAGTTTTAAAAAATAGATACAACAATTTATTTTTATATAACTTCTGATTTCCTTCACCATTTCACAAGAAAACAATATGGTGCACTAGAGGAGAGCGAGCTCTATAATGTTATATATAGAAATCAATAATTTCATTAAGTTTTTCCCTTAAATTGTTGCACCCGCACAAAACGTTTTTGTTTCAAGGTTTTTAGACTTCAATAATTAATAATAAAAATAATAATTCATGAAATTTTCTGCATAAATATTGTTTCAGTAGTACCATATGTCCTTTATATGTCGGCAAGATTTTATCCAAAAATGACATCATTTATCTCATATAGTGTTGCACCCGCACAAACATATATGTTATGATGTATTGAAAATTTGAAATCCAATATAGGGACACTAATTTTATAATCATTTACACAAATTTTATATAGATAAAAGTTATATATTATGAAAGCTTATTCAATTACCTAATTTTTTTCTTTTTACTTCATTTTCAATTCCATTAGGGAAGTACCTCTAATTGTCACCTAAAGTCATAGGTTCCATGTTTTTTCATTGTTATGTGGCATCTAAAGTGCCTTTAAAGGAGTCCATGATTGTGACTCCATCCCATATCCTACAGTATCTATTATGGGCGTAGAGTGATTGGTAACTCCACATACCGTACCCATTTCTTTGTATTTGCATTCTATAGAAAAGGGCAAGGCATAGTCTTCATTTCTGGTTGAGATTTTTCCCCATAGTGAGTTTTTCCAAGATAAATCCTATGTTGTTGTGTGGATTGTGTATTTATTTTCTCTAGTCATTTTACTTTTAGTTCTAGTTATTTAATATTTAGTGGAAATAACATATTTAAAGAACTAATTTGTAAGATTTTCCATGGAATATCCACAACATTTTACGAATCATCCACCAAGAAGATAAAGTGCAATAATCCCTCCAACACTATCTCCAAGGAAATATGTCATCTTCTCTCTTCTTCACAATTCCACCTAACGTTCTCCCCCAAAACTCTATTCTTCAATAACCAATCGTAAAACTTTAATCATAGAACTCCAAGAAGCTCCAATAAACTCCAAGAAGACCAAAAAATACTAGTTCCTGAGAAAGAGAGAAAAACAAGTACATGTAGTGTAAAATACCCCAGTTACCTTAGAGCTATAAAGCATTCAAGAAGTCTGCAAAAATAAAAGCATTTAGTAATCTTTTCACCAATTGACACATTTATATTGCATTAATAACCATCATATAAACACAGAAAAATAATCCAGCATAACAAAATAACACAAGTGAGACAATCGCCTTCACGTGGTTCACCTCGTCCACGAGGATACATCCACCAAACTTATTTGTTCTTATATTTCTTATCAAAAACAGAGTGCTTACAAAATCGCAGCTCATTCATGGCCGGTTTTATCTTTTCTCAAGGTTCTACGCAGAGAACACTTGTAACTCAACAGCCCTATCTAGGACCCTTACAATCAGCTCATAGAATAATTTATTAACAGCCCTTTTAGCACATGATGAACAACATTTAGGTACCCTAAATAGGGGGGGTGTCCTGAAATCTTTATCTTACCCTCGGTCAAGTGAAATTATGTTTATTATTTTGTTAACCCAAGCTAAACAGAGCTCGAAAACCAAACCGGTAGTTCAAAACGACAACGAAGGCACATAGATATAGATATATATAAAATATATATATAGCTTTGACATACCTACACCATATAATGTATATACATAAATCGTTCTCAATTTCAGGTTTAGTATAACGTTCCCGTTATTATTTCGAGTTTTTTATTCCCTCCATAATATCTCACCAGATATACTTGGTATTATTTTTTTTGGATCCCAAGGGTCCCGAAAGAAAAATAGCCAAAGAAGGTATTAAACTTCTTACCAACACAGACACAGATGGGGATTTGGGTAAGTGAGGCTGTAAGAGTGGATATGACGTGCACTCTTTTGTCCCCGGGACTAGTTCCTTCAAATAAAAGGGGTCCCAAGCCAGGTAGCAGCCCCAAATTAGAGCCTTATTCCCAGCTCGAGGGAATAATAAGACAGTTACAGAGTGTAGGAATCATAAAAAGTTTTCTTATGTCGAAATACAAAGCACAACGGTCTTAACCAACCTGGATCGGGTTTTTTCAAAACAAATTCCCAGAAATTAACTACACATGGAGTTCGCACCAGATATGGATCTGGTTCATAAAATCATACACAAGGATTTCAGATACAACTTGGAGGTTCTCACCAGGGATAGATCTATTTCTAAGTCATGCACAGCGATTTCAGATACATCTTGGTTCTAAAAAGGATGGGATGTAAATCGCCTCATCTTGAATGTAGATCCACCCAGACGAAGGACAAAAATGCAGGCCCTTGACTGAGGTTTCAAAGTTTAACAAGCTTTCATAAAAAAAAAACGCAAGCATAACGGATCTATCAAAATCATATACACACAGGCATTGTGGAAAAAGTATAAACATTTACCAAATCAGAATCGCCGTAGTCAACAAGTCCTGACCCCTTCATAATCCCTCGCAAGCCCTCCCTCTCCATTTCCTTCGTGGCCCAATATTCAGCAGCGCATGGACGGTCCTCACCAGAAAATTGGCGGCCACTCTCTCCATTCACAAGCTCTGCCATGACCATTCTCACCAGAAATAATGGGATGGAAACTCAATTTTTCTATCAAGCGCCCTTGCTCCACCCCCTCTCTTCCCCCAGTGATTTATCTTTAACCTACCAAAAAAAATCCTGCTAAACCCAGGAATACGAAACCCTACTACGTAGATCATGAACCTCTGCTGCAATCGACAGCCAGGATCGGATTGATCCATGCAGAAATAAAAGCACCCAAGTGCCCTTCGAAGGAGATCAGTCACAGCGCTGGAAGAGGGTGGTCTTGGATTCACGTAGGAGAAGGGTCGAATCCTCCCAAAAGGCAGACGAAAACTCTTGCTGATCAAGCGGCTTCTCCATGCATGCGAGTTTCCTGAGTGAGATCCCCCTTTCTGCCTTTCCTCTGTCAATTAAATAACCATAAAAAGATACTCCCACGAGGAGACGTCATAAAAATCCTCCCCCAAACACTCTTCTCCACAACGAAAGAGAAAGAATGCTTCCCTCGATTCGCTCTCTTCATGCAGGAAAGAAATAATGACTTTCTTTTATTTTCCCTGACCTACGAAGGTAACAACTAATTTCCTTCCCTTAGTCACTCTTTCCCCTTTAGGAAAAAGATATTTTAAAATCCCTCACTTCTTCCCTTATGTCGAAAAGGAATTAGCTCATCTTTAGGCTTTATTCTAATGGTTCATGTCTTCCTCTTTCACTTATGCCTAAAGGACTTAATAATTCATGTCCCCCTCTAGTCTTCCGCAACAAGCGAAAATAAATAAGCAAGTGGATCACTGTTTCCACACTCGGGGAAAAAATGTATCGCGGACATATTCCCATAAATGTTGTGTTATAAGGAATATATATATATATATAAAGGCACATCATCATAAGTGATAACGGTTGTTATTATGAATGTATAATTAACTGGTGTATCCTTTGTACGCTAATTTTATCATTCGAACTAGTAGTTTGTGTTTATATTTGATGTCGTAAAGAGTGTAAGCTAAGACATCATGTCTCCCTCGAAACGGATCATAAGGCTCATTATTTAGTTACCCGAAGTAACTATACTTTCTATTACTTAAGCTATCATAGGTCGATAGCTCTAAGTCGTCGAGGGAGTTGTTGAACTTTTCGCGATCTTTGAGGCTCGACTAAACGTTTTACCCTTCCCTAGGTGTATTTCTTTCACCATCATTGTTTCAGTCGCACATTTATTCTTATATATTTTTTTGTTTTTCCCCCAGCGGATTTAGTTATCCTTTGATTAAGGTGTGTCCAGGCCATCAGTCTCCCAAGTTTACTGCTTAGGAAATTTATATACATATAGGTCTCGTTTCTGGCGGGGCCTTGGCCTTGAGCTCCTCACTGAGATGAGTATAATAATATGCAAAATTACAAAATATTACAGGTTATAGGAGAGGGATATTACATCCTTCCCCCCTAAAAGAAAGAATACCGTCCTCGGTGTTTCTTGTTTCTTCGACAAATCTTTTATTCTTTTCTGGACTCATCACTTCTTGGTTTTCCTTGCTCGGATATTTCTTCTGGTTTTTCTTTTCTGATCCTTGTGGGTTTGTAGGACCTGCAAAAATCTGGTCTACCCAAATCTCACATAGATAAGAATCAATTCATCATGAATGTAGTTAGCAAGTACTTTGCAGCTTTAAAACTACAACTTAGTCCGTTCTGTAATTCATGACCAAATCACAATTCAACTTAAACCAAGTCATAGATTCTTTTGCAATCTGCAATTTTTCTAGTGTTCATTGGGTGCCATATTACCCAATTATTTTCCATAATGCAAATTGATACATCAATAAAACATGACTACAAGCATTGAAATCCCATTATATCAATAATGTCAATCAATCAACATATTACCTCATCGATACAAGTTTACCTGCAATTCATATACCTTTTCCGCATTGTCCTTTTCTTTGGATGTCCTCCATCCTAGCACATCAAGTGCCAACAGTACTCCAAGTACCAATTCAAACCACCCAACACAAGGACGATACCAACCCTTCACGTATCTCCTCTGTGCTATTCAGGGTGCTTGTCATTATTCTTCATTCAAGCCACCCAACAAAAGGACGATACCTTGTACCCCTCTTAGCGGTATCTCCTTCAGGGTGCTTCACCAAGCTGAGGCACTCCGTTCTCGCACACCTCCACAGCGCCTAGAGGTTATTCTCTTCACAGAGTCCCCCAACTCATGTGACAGTCCTCTAATGTGTGCGGAACGAGTCTTAACCACATGTCTTACATCTGGGCGTCCCCAGAATGCATAATGGTCCCTCGCTGGCCCGAGGGAAAACAAGGTAGATTTTAACCACTACCTCCATCACCACTCCCTCTTCTGGTGATAACTTTATACACATGAGATTTAGTCCTCTTTCATGGCCATAAATCCCCATGCCTACAAACACTTTATAGGTGGTCAGTTTATCATATTATCAATTCAAAGAACATCAAACTTTTATCATAAATCATGCCTTACCCCATTTCTCATTCATTGGTAAGAGCCTTTTCAACACCAGAATTTGATAAGTAAGCATTCACACAAAGCCACAAACCTTTCCAATTTTACAACAACACAATTCGCAAGACGCCACATATAACCTGAGAAAATTGATAATGCAAACACCACCTTACATATTAACAATAATAAACTCAACATAAAGTCACAAGGGTTAAGTGTAACAGATATTACTATGTGATGGTACAGCCATTTTTCCTACTGTAACTAAAAACAGATACTTCCTTCAATTGTCCTTTCAAACCTTTTGACTTACATGACCAAAACCATGAATCACAGTATTTTTAAAAACCCTGCATTCATGTTCAACTAACTCTGTTGTCTACCTTTCATGTGTACCCGAAGTTCTAGTTGATGCAGTACCTACAATTAGTTTTCTCTTCACAAATATGTAGTCGCACCACATGAGCTCTTATGTGGGGCATGTTCTCAACAACAATTTAGTTATAGAAAATTTTTGTGAATCTCTCAAATCCCAAAGCAATCTTTTGAATCTCTCAGCATAAACAGTACATTGTACTTGCTTAAGGAGCAAAATAAATGATTCCGGAAGAATTCGCAGAATTATTACATTTCTTGAAATAAATAATTCAATATAAATTGCATAGGCACACATTCATCAATAACATTCCAACTCAGATCGATTGTTCCAGAGATCTTTTAAGGAACAACAAACGACAATACATATAAATAACCACATCTTACGGATGCATTCTCATCTTTTGCAAACAACAATATATTTAAATACCCAAATTATTTTCATCTTTTGCGAACATAATTAAAGATTAATAACCAAACTTTATGGCTCGCATCCTTATCTTCTACAAACCACAATAAATATAATAACCAAAATTTTAGGTTTGCATTATCCTCTTTTGCAAGTAATAAATATAAATAACCACACTTTACAGCCTGCATTCTCATCCTTTGAAAACAAAGGAAATATAAATAACAAACCTGAAGGCTTGCATTCTCATATTTTGCAAACAACAATAAATTTAAATACCAAACTTTCCATCTTGCATTCTCATTTTTTTGCAAACAACATTAAACCTCTTTTAGTTAATCCTTCATTAATGTTAAATAGTTATTAACATGTTCATGCTATATCTTTATCTTAGGCTTTATCTTATGGTAAAAAGGTATAGAGTTCTTGAATTCTAGTAAAAATGTCTCAACCTTTTATCCTATAAAGAATAAACCATTCCTACATAATAGAATTGACTTCAAAGTTGTAAAACTTATAAAAGGTCTCTTCCTCATTATTCAAAAAGGAAATTATAAAATATTTCCTACCTTTATTCATATGTATTCTTTATTTGAAAAGGAATCATAAAATATTTCTTACCTTTATTCATACTTATTCCTTTTTATTTTAAAAGGAAATCTTAAAATAATTATTATATACATGACTCTTATCAAATGTTACCCACTTCAAAGATAATGAGTCTCGCAATTTTGCAAAGCATCGACGTGTCTGCTTCGTGTTTCCAAACTTCATACATTTAATTTTCCTACTTTTGCTTATGGAGAATATCATACAACGATTTCTACATATATTTTATTAGTAGCGGATTATTTAAATGAAGGTCAAGCCTCTCCGCTCAACATCTATTTAATAAGACTTCTAATCCTTTTAAAGATTGAATGAGCCCAGATCTTTAGTAATGAAATCAAAATTTCATGCATAAGTGTTTATATGCAGACCCAAGAGTATAAAAACGCATTAGCAGGACTCCATTCTTATAATTAAATCCATACAGTAAGAAGAAGAAATTTCAGGTATCTATTTCTGTCAAACTAGAAATTGCAAATTTTAAGATCTATTAAGATCTAATCAGCAAAGAACATGCAGCACAGACTTTTCTATCAAACTAGAAATCACGACATTTTAAGTTATATTATGATCAAATCAACAAAGAACTGGAAACGTAGACTTTTCTATCAAATTAGAAATCAGGGCATTTTAAGATTTATTAAGATCTAATCAACAAAGAACTAAAAACGGGGATTTTTCTATGAACTATAAAATCACAGCATTTTAAGAACTATTAAGATCTAATCGACAAAGAACTGGAAACACAGTGTTTCTACCAAACTAGAAATCACAACATTTCGGTAATGACTCTAAATTTCAGGCATAAATGTTGATATGTAGACCGAAGAGTATAAAAAATGCAGAATCAACAATTAGCAACGTATAGATATATGTAATCGATCTATCCAAATCAGAAACTAACTCTTAATAAATCCGTTTTGGCACAACCAGTAAACATTCATTGTATAATAATCCATATCGCACCCAATCAAATGGCAAAAAGGCTACGATAATGATCTGGAAGTACCAATGGAGACTCCAAATTGCATTCCTCAATTTATATTAACACATGCATGATAAATCCAACGCAGAAGCACACAAAATCCAAATTGATTTAGAAGGTAGAGCAGCCCTAAATGTAATCTTAAGCAAATACTCCAATCACAAGCATACATATGTTGATACAAATATGAAAATGCAGACATAACGCCCACACATACCGGATGTAAAATCGCAAATAGAGTCCTTTTTTCGATTTCAGATATGAAATCACAGCATATGCATATAAATTCCATAATGTACAAAATCACAGGAATTATATATATATATAGATCCATATATGAAATTTCAAGCCTAGCGTATATTTACATCCCTAGTAGAAGAAAACGCAATACAACCCTTATCAATTTTTAAATATGAAATTGCAGTATAGGCATATCCTTTCCCTATTACTTATCGATAAAACATTTACCATGATTGCCAGTTGTTAATAATTCAAACATTGAATCCCACCAATGCTAACCAGTTCAAACATTTTTCATCAGCAACTTTCAACATTTACTATCCTTCCTTACAATTTGTTAAGACTTTAAACCGTAAACCCGAGCAACGTTTTTTTACAGATATATATAAACAAATTCAAACATTTTTCACTAGTAGCATTCAATCTATAAGGTAATGCATTTACCATGATTCTTTATAATCCCATGAATAATTCAACCCATATAAATGTGTTTTCAAGTTTAACGCCCTCACCATGAAAAACATAGCAGAAATTTATGCCTATAACAAAGTTCAAGGAAAATGATTTCTGGTGCAAGGAGACATAAGCCCCTTGAAATATAAGAGTTAACACAGCCAAAAGACAATGGAATTAATCCCATGCAGAGTTTATTATTTCAGGTGCATTCAGAAGTCGACAACATAATTACAGGCTATATTATACACAGGTCTATTTTTTTGTCAAGCACACTTAGAAGGTGATCATGAGTCATACCTAGGAAAAAAAAATCGCAGAGGATGCTACCTTCTGAAGCCCCGTAAGACATCGACTTCTCCTGCACAACTACAAGGTCAATAACCATGTGTATTGGGTACAACTTAAGGTACGTGGAGCGTTTTGAGCCCAATAGGCCCGAGCGTTTCAAACTCGCTCTGATACCATATGTAAAATACCCCAGTTACCTTAGAGCTATAAAGCATTCAAGAAGTCTGCAAAAATAAAAGCATTTAGTAATCTTTTCACCAATTGACACATTTATATTGCATTAATAACCATCATATAAACACAGAAAAATAATCCAGCATAACAAAATAACACAAATGAGACAATCGCCTTCACGTGGTTCCCCTCGTCCACGAGGCTACATCCACCAAACTTATTTGTTCTTATATTTCTTATCAAAAACAGAGTGCTTACAAAATCGCAGCTCATTCATGGCCGGTTTTATCTTTTCTCAAGGTTCTACGTAGAGAACACTTGTAACTCAACAGCCCTATCTAGGACCCTTACAATCAGCTCATAGAAGAATTTATTAACAGCCCTTTTAGCACATGATGAACAACATTTAGGTACCCTAAATAGGGGGGGTGTCCTGAAATCTTTATCTTACCCTCGGTCAAGTGAAATTATGTTTATTATTCTGTTAACCCAAGCTGAACAGAGCTCGAAAACCAAACCGGTAGTTCAAAACGGCAACGAAGGCACATAGATATAAATATATATAAAATATGTATATAGCTTTGACATACCTACACCATATAATGTATATACATAAATCGTTCTCAATTTCAGGTTTAGTATAACGTTCCCGTTATTATTTCGAGTTTTTTATTCCCTCCATAATATCTCACCAGATATACTTGGTATTATTTTTTTTTGATCCCAAGGGTCCCGAAAGAAAAACAGCCAAAGAAGGTATTAAACTTCTTACCAACGCAGACACAGATGGGGATTTGGGTAAGCGAGGCTGTAAGAGTGGATATGACGTGCACTCTTTTGTCCCCAGGACTAGTTCCTTCAAATAAAAGGGGTCCCAATCCAGGTAGCAGCCCCAAATTAGAGCCTTATTCCCAGCTCGAGGGCATAATAAGACAGTTACAGAGTGTAGGAATCATAAAAAGTTTTCTTATGTCGAAATACAAAGCACAACGGTCTTAACCAACCTGGATCGGGTTTTTTCAAAACAAATTCCTAGCAATTAACTACACATGGAGTTCGCACCAAATATGGATCTGGTTCATAAAATCATACACAAGGATTTTAGATACAGCTTGGAGGTTCTCACCAGGGATAGATCTGTTTCTAAGTCATGCACAGCGATTTCAGATAAATCTTGGTTCTAAAAAGGATGGGATGTAAATCACCTCATCTTGAATGTAGATCCACCCAGACGAAGGACAAAAATGCAGGCCCTTGACTAAGGTTTGAAAGTTTAACAAGATTTCATAAAAACAAAACGCAAGCATAAAGGATCTATCAAAAGCATATACACACAGGCATTGTGGAAAAAGTACAAACATTTACCAAATCAGAATCGCCGTAGTCAACAAGTCATGACCCCTTCATAATCCCTCGCAAGCCCTCCCTCTCCATTTCCTTCGTGGCCCAATCTTCAGCAGTGCATGGACGGTCCTCACCAGAAAATTGGCGGCCACTCTCTCCATTCACAAGCTCTGCCATGACCATTCTCACCAGAAATAATGGGACGGAAACTCAATTTTTCTGTCAAGCGCCCTTGCTCCACCCCCTTTCTTCCCCCAGCGATTTATCTTTAACCTACCAAAAAAAATCCTGCTAAACTCGGGAATACGAAACCCTACTACGCAGATCATGAACCTCTGCTGCAATCGACAGCCAGGATTGGATTGATCCATGCAGAAATAAAAGCACCCAAGTTCCCTTCGAAGGAGATCAGTTACAGCGCTGGAAGAGGGTGGTCTTGGATTCACGTAGGAGAAGGGTTGAATCCTCCCAAAAGGCAGACAAAAACTCTTGCTGATTAGGCGGCTTCTCCATGCATGCAAGTTTCCTGAGTGAGATCCCCCTTTCTGCCTTTCCTCTGTCAATTAAATAACCATAAAAGATACTCCCACGAGGAGACGTCATAAAAATCCTCCCCCAAACACTCTTCTCCACAAGGAAAGAGAAAGAATGCTTCCCTCGATTCGCTCTCTTCATGCAGGAAAGAAATAATGACTTTCTTTTATTTTCCCTGACCTACGAAGGTAACAACTAATTTCCTTCCCTTAGTCACTCTTTCCCCTTTAGGAAAAAGATATTTTAAAATCCCTCACTTCTTCCCTTATGTCGAAAAGGAATTAGCTCATCTTTAGGATTTATTCTAATGGTTCATGTCTTCCTCTTTCACTTATGCCTAAAGGACTTAATAATTCATGTCCCCCTCTATTCTTCCGCAACAAGCGAAAATAAATAAGCAAGTGGATCACTGTTTCCACACTCGAGGAAAAAATGTATCGCGGACATATTCCCATAAATGTTGTGTTATAAGGAATATATATATATATATATA
>LPNX010793392.1:0-26320 GCA_001517045.1 Pseudotsuga menziesii | reverse complement strand
ACAACAACAGCAATGGGAGGCCGTTCCTCCCTACCAATTCCTGGAGAGCGCTCAGACAGCGACTTCTCAGGACCCTCGAGCTTGCTCTGGTCTCCCTGGATGGAACTAGGTGCAGCAAAACAGATATAGTCTTAAACTCAGTATCAACTCAGAACTATTAGTCAGTTCTCTCAGCTCAAATAGCTGAAATCAGAATCAAGTTACTACAAAAATTCACTCAAAACACTTCCTTACTGTCTTTCCCTCTTTCCTCAAATGAAATTCCTGAATAACATTCAGCTGAATGAATTGTTTCTGGAATAAAAACTGAGAAACCTGAGCTCTCTTCATTGAGTACTTTTAAAGATTGCCTAGGTCTTAGTTGGGTTAACTGTCATTTAATGAGCCACCTGCTCACATTCCACTTTCTTGGGGAATCATGACCCCAAATATAGGGAAGTTGCCACCTACAACTTAGGAAGTGCTTGAGGATGCTGCCACTTGTCTTTTTCCTTTCCACCTAGTTCCATCCACCAGTTTGACCAGTAACCTCTTTTAACAGCTCTCCCATGCTGTTGTCTCCATAATTTATTTATTATTAATAAAATATTCTCAATTACACTCCATAACTGTTGACTCTGCTGAGTCATCAATCCCTACTTAGGATTAAGTTTAACATAATGTCTCAGAAATAAAATAAAACAAATTACATAATTTTACAAAATTGGGGTATGTGACATCTACGCTATTCATCAAAATGTTCTAAATGTAATAGATGTTCTTCCAGCTCAGTCTTATCGGGTAACACATGAATAGCAATTCTTAAGGATAGGATTTCACATTCAATCAAGGTAACGAATTCCACTCCATGAATGAGTTGGAAGGGGGAAAACCCTGTAGCAGTTTTCACATTGGTACGATATGCCCAAAGTGCAGGATACAGCATGATATGCCAGTTGGAATGGGTTGCATTAATAGTATGTTTGAGGATAGTTTTCAAAGTTTTATTAACAGCCTTGACTTGACCATTTTATTGAGGATAGAATGAAGATGAATGTTGTCTAAATCCTAGCATAGTGGTCAATTCAGTCATCATGCTATTTTGGAAATGACTTCCATCGTCAGTGACAATCACTTTAGGTATACTGAATCGTGTGATAATTTGATTAAACACAAAAAAGCTATAGTTTCCTCATCAGCTTTAAATATGGGCATTGCCTCTACCCATTTCATAAAATAATCTACAGTGACAATGATATATTTGTGCCTCCCAGCCGAGGCTGGGTTACACGTCACGTAATCAATCGCCCACTTCATGAAGGGGCCCACTGAGATGACGGGAAATAATGGACTAGGATGTGAACGCATCTTTCTGGTTTAAAGATGACAAGGATGACAATGCTTCATGGCTTCCACACAATTTTTAAAGACAGTGGGCCAGAAACAATCGACACGTAATATCTTCTAGGCCATTGCTAACCCAGATAAATGACCCCCACACGCTCCACTATGGGCATCATTTAGGACAATATTTGCTTCATCGTGGGTAATACATTGACGCAAAATAGAATCTACCCCTCTACAATATAAAGTATCTCCTATAATGAGGTAGTTCTTGGCATGTAAGCGTAATTTACGTCATTCTTCCCGCGAGAAAGCTGTAGGATACTTCATAGTTTGGAGATAGATAAGGATATCTCTATACTAGGGGTTAGAGGTGTAAATAAAAAAGATATGCTCATCTGGGAATGAGTCTTTTCAATAGCTACATCTTCCTCTACTGGAAATTCTACAATGAGCTCAGCAAAAACTAAGGATTTTTTGGGTTTGGCAAATTGAAAATCCAGGTCAAAATCTTGGAGAATGACTATCCATTTGTTGAATTTTCCTCCAACTATAAGTCGAGATAAAACATATTGAAAAGGATTAACATCTTCCACTACCATCATATTCCTCAGTAAGATGTAGTGACGTAACCTCTAAACAGCATAAACAACTGCTAAGGTCAACTTCTTGATGTGGGAATACCTAAGTTCAGGTCTGGCTAAACCACGACTGAGATAGTAAATGACATGCTATTGGAGCTTATCATCCTCCTGGACTAGGACTACCCCTATCGTCAACTCAGATGTGGCTAGATACAATATAAAATTCCTAGAGTAATCTGGTGGACGCAATAATGGTGCCGACAACAAAGCTTTATTTAATGCCTCAAATGCGAGTTGTGCAATTTCATTCCATACAAATGGGGTGTCCTATTTTAATAGGCACATGAAACCTTTAGTAGTCTTGGCATAATTTACAATAAAATGTTGAAGAAAATTGGACTTCCCCTGTAGGCTCTGAAGCTTCCTAGTAGAACGAGGAGGAGACAGATTTACAATGGCCTCAAATTTCAAAGGATCCACCTAAATGCCTTTGTTAGAGACAATGAATCTGAGTAGTCTCCCTGACTCGACATAGAAAATGAACTTGTGGGGATTCAAGCAAATTTTATAGTATCTACATCGTTCAAAAGTCAAACACAAGTGATCTGGGTGGTCAATCCTCTTACGAGAATGTGCAGGCATATCATTAAGGTAGGGTTCGACAATGGCCTTAATATCGTGAAAAGAAAAATTCATTTCCCATTGAAAGGTTGCCCCAGCATTTTTCAATCCAAAGGGAATTTTATTGTACGTGAAGGTACCCCAAGGACCAAAAATCTATTTTATGTTGGTCTTCCAGTTTGATTTGGATTTGATTATATCCAGAGAAACCATCCATAAATGAAAAGACTTCACTTCCTGCGCAAGCATCAATAATTTGATCTATAAATGGCATGGGATAGTTGTCCTTAGGACAGGATTCATTTAAATCTAGAAATTCAGTACACACACGTATGGTCCCTTGCTTTTTATCAATAGGAATAGAGTTGGATACCCATTCTGTCAAAGCTATGGGAAAAATAAAACCGGCTTTTAGTAGTTTCCCAACTTCAGCCTTCACTGCCGTTGCTTTACGTGGGTTAATAAGTCTCAACTTTTGCCGAACAGGTTTAGAATCAGGGTATGTTCGGATTTCATGCTTGAATATATATGGATCAATTCCTGGCATCTCCTCATATGACTAGGAAAAAACATTGTAGAATTCCTTAAACAAGGCCGTATAGATTGCAATCTCCTTAGGATAGCAGTTTGCGTCGATATGCACATTTTACACAACGTTAGGATTTACAGAGATGTTGATAGGGATAGTAGCGAAAATATTTTCCATGTTCCCCTCAGTAAAAATTCCTTCCCTTGGTAAGGGATTAATGGGCGTATCAACATCGTTTGCCAGTCTCATATGAAACTCCTGGTTCTCTATCCTACTTAACTCTGGCAGAAAATAGGATCGATGGTGAAGATCTTCGCAGATCTTATCTCATCCACACATGGCTTCCATAATGGTTTCATCTGAAGGTAAAACCATATCTAAGCAATCTCTAGAATGCAAAGAGTTTTATTCCCAAGCAGGTAGATAGGCTTCTTCCAGTTCCTCTGAGATTGTGAGGGGAACCAGAATGGGATAAATAGTGGTATGGGTGATAGCTTGATAAGTCACTTCCGTTTCCGATAAGGGCACTTTAGGTTCATGGTGGAAAGGGATAACCCAAGGATTAGTCCTATCAACAACTGTAGCTATGGACTTCCCCACACTATTAGAACCTATATAATTAATTGGAGCTGGAAGATCAAATGTGCCGATCAATGATGTGTACATTCCATCCCCTAATATCTCTGAAGCAGTTTTGACCTGATCAACCAATGGTATAGTGGACTCATTAGATTCCATGCAACCTTTTCGAGTAAAACTGAGTTGGTCAACAGTAACCAACTTCCCTTCGTGTGGAAACACTACCACCCAAAAGATGACCGATGCAATAGCAGACATGGCATAAGTCCAACTTCTCCCCAACAGCAAGTTGTAATCCAAAGGTGCATCAATCAACTCTACCTCAACAGACACTGCTTTCCCTGCCAGCTTAATTTCAAAAGTCGGTAGGATACCATGTGGACGGAATGACCTTCCGTCGAAAGCAGTAAGTAGGGTGTTTGACGAGACCAGCTCTAGGGATCACGAGATTTCCAACACGACAAGGACATAACACATGTAGAAGAACCCTCATCGACAAATTCCCTTCCAATGGTCTTTTTGCCATGGATGACATCTATCGATAAGGCTACATGATATGGTAGGCGAATTTTGACATCAGACAAATTAAATTTCTCCATGAGACTCGATGAGTCCATACTGCCTAAGACTACTAAGAGTGCATCCCACTGGGCAGGACAACTTTGTAACACCTCTAAAGCTAACATTGCACAAGGAGTCTGGGCTAAGTCTTCAACTACGGAGTAGTTTGCTGCAGCCCTAGCATTGAGATTATGCAAGGTATTCTTAAAGACACCTTTTGGTATCTTAGGCATAATTTGGGTAGGTTTCTCAATTGTGAGAGGGTTAGAAGTTTCACCTACTGACTTACCCTTCTCCGAGGTCTCTTTTTCATAGCTTTTGTTCCTGGCATGTACTAAAGTTTGAGATCGAACCATGTTGATATAATTGGGGTTAGGAGAATTTGGGGTGCCCCCTACTACATTTGAAACTGAAGCAGAATTATGTCCCTAGTGAAAAGGATCATTTAGGACAGCCGGTTGTTGGGATTTTAATAGCTTCTGAGCTTGTTCCATAAGGGGACATATATGAGTAAGGTGATCTTCATGGCACAACTTAAATGGGAATTTCACCTTCTTCTTTTCTTTCTTACCCCCATCAGCATTGTTTGCAGGTTTTTTCTTGTTTTGGTTTCCCTCCCCTTTCTTTCCTCTCTTCTTTTTCCCACGGGTCTACTGATTTCCCTTCTAAGAAGTTTGTGCAAAAACATTTTCATTTTGGGGTGAGGGGGAAGCCTTTGCTTCCTCTACTATAGAATGTTTGACGGATAGTTGATGGAGCTATTTGGCCAAAGATTCTACAGTGGGAGAATTTATGGAACCAACCACACCATCAGCATGGGGTCTAGGCTTAGGTTTCTCTACATCCTGCATTGGCCTTGGTGCCTCAGGGATAATCTCATATAATATCCCAGACTGAGAATATATCAAATCTAGTTATTGGGCCCTGAGGATAGCTTCTTCCTCATTCATCACTCCTGAAGTAGATACATCCTTAGATATATAAGGCAATAAGGATTTAAGGAACCATTCTAATAAGAAATCAGGAGGAATTGTGGCTTTAATAAGGCTCTTCCATCTTCTCCATTCTTGGATGTGATCCGAGATATGGGTGGCCTTGTTCTGCCAGAAGGTAGACAACAATTCCATTTCGAAATCATATCGGACAGGAAGCTGGAAGTGACTAAGAAATGCATTAGCCAAGTCCCAAAAACTACTAAACGCAGCAGAAGGCAACTCAATGTACCATTTTGCTGCGGTACTCATCAAATTTCTTTGAAATAGCCTCAACTGAACTGAATCTTTGTTTAGTGAGTTGGAAGAACACCATAAATGGAAAGTGGTGGCATGAGCTCCAGGATCATCCCCAACTTTCCCTTCAAATTTTGGGATATCCGAGGGTAGCTTGGTAGGGATGGGTGGCTACGAGGGATCATGTCTCACCGGGTCATTCATCATTTTAGATAAATCCGACAAGTTTAACATTACCAAGAAAGGAAGCTTGGGTCTAACTGGAGCACTAAAAGTACTAGTTTGTGGATTAGAGGGACTTGCCCCCATATTACCATATGTGAAGGTGGGGTTGCCCCCTGCTCCTGGTTGTGAAGTGGATGGGTTACTTTGGAAAGGATTCCTTCCATAAGCCACATGATTGTTTGTGTGAGGTGCAATATAAGAGGTTCTAGCTTCCCCAGTCGAAATTGGGGTTTGTAATATAGGAGCAGGTATCCCTTCACTAAAAAGTGAAAAGGGAGAGCTCGTGAATGATGCTGAAACTGGAGTTTGAAAACCTTGACCATAAGGGTTAGTGTTTCCAAACTGCACCCCTACATATGAGGGTGTTGGGCCTATGTATGGAGTGGGTGGGGGAATGTGCCCCCCATTCCAAGGAAATCCTTGGACAAAAGATGAGGATCCTATAGGACCACTCTGGGCAATGTGTGTGAAGGAAGTAGGAACTGTAGGTACACTAGGAATCCCAGTGACCATACCACCAGAAGCACCTGCTATACTTGTGGGAGCCAGTGGTTGAACCACTCGACTCGCTGGAGGAGGTAGTACCCCTTCAGCCGAAGCCAAAGTGGCTGAGGTGGAAGTAAAATAAATTTCTCCTACAGTAGAAATTATCCTGCCCACAGGGACACCAATCACGGGTGGGTCGAAAGGACAAACTTGAACGATCATAGGATCATTTAAATTAGTTAGAGGTGTATTAAATTCCTTGCAAACTCGTCATCTTGCAAGTCTTCTATCTCAATTTTGTTTAAATTAAAATGGTTTTCCCTAAGTTCTAGTTCACTTGGAACTTCACTAACTCCTATCGGTTCAAAAGAAACATCTGTGTCCAATCTCCTCCTTTGAGGGGGAGGTGGAGGTTCCAAACTAATAAGTGGAGGAAGGTTTTGCAACCTTCATGACCTTCTGATAGATTGGTCCTCTACAATTGTAAATTTAACTTTTTAAACCCTAAGGTCGGCTAAACATAGACAAACCACAGATCAATCACTACAAAAATTCCTAAATCCTTAACAATCACAAAGGGCACAAGATATGTGTTCCCGAAGAAAGATGAGAGAGAGTTTATTGGCATCCTTGAAGAGGTTCTTAGGCATAAGTGGAGGAATCACCCACCTCCCTCCTACACTTTCCACAAGGGTTACCTTCCAAGCCTGTCCAAGGTGACCCAGAAATAGCCTTCCGGTTTACCTGTGTATAAACCCTAGATGTCAAGAGACTAGAGGCTATCTTAACTATATCAATAGTCTGGGGGGACAGTTGCAAGCATGATTCGTACGCATGGGCAGGCTCACGGGGACTTCACTTAGTGAACCTCTCACATAGCACGTGCAATCATGGGTTATTAAAGAATACCCTTAATTTCCAGAGATATTGACCCAAAATATATTTGTTGAAACCCCCTCCCAATACTTAAAACCTCCCCCCAAATACCTACAATATATTGGTTCAATTTTTAATAATTTTAAAACCCACAATATGAACTAACGTGACAGGATATTGGTCAACAAGTGAAGCTCCCGTGGCCAGGGTAGCTGAGCTTGAAACTCTGTCTAGGATAGAATCCCCATATGCGTAAAAACCTTGGTTTATGTTTCGACAAGGAATCAGAGGGTTATCTCCTTAGTCCAATGCCTCAACGCAACCTCCTGTTTAACTCCCATTTGAGAGGAGCTTCCCAGATAATATCAATAAAGAGAAGGATTTACCTATTGATTGGCCCACTATGTTTGAATTTAACTACTTGTGGGGAGTTTACACTTCCTATCCCACAAGTCTAGCCTAAGCTAGTAGGTGTATGGCCCTATAAAACAAAAATTACTAATAAGTTTTAAATTATAGTGTTCATTTTAAGGACTATTTTTACTCAGAAGGCAAGTGGAGTGAAAGACTATGATGTTATTGACTCGATAAGAAACATAAAAAACAAGTGTATAAATCAATTTCAAAGCAAACTATCACTACTTAAAACAAGCTTCTCTTTTTTTTTTTTGTAAATATAAACTAATGAAAATGCAACTAATAAAGAGAAAACTAAGACTTATTTTTTGTAATTTTTGAGGTTTTATTTAAAATTGAAAGTAAAACTACCATATGCAATTTGAAATGCAAATGTTTCCAATGCTTTTCTTTTCACTTTTCAAATTCCTCAAAGAATACTATGCACCTAAATGCAAAATTTCTTGAGTATGCTTGAATAATCTAACTGTAAAAAGTAAGCAAAATGAAGTAAAGCAGATTTATAAAAACCAAAGATCATCCACCTAAGGAAGACTTGGAAAACACCCAGCTGGGGGAGACACAATGAATGGAAATCACTAAAATCAAACAAAGGAAAGTGACAAACCAACACTATTCAGAAATAGAATGGGATATATGGTATCTAGAACCCTGATCATTGATTCAGACAACTAGCACTTGGACCTATCACCCAACATAAAAATCCAATTCAAATTGCTAAAAGAAAGACAATTCAACCAATAAAAAATTAAGGGCTTACCGAAAAGCACGAAGTATGGTTAATAGGGCTATCAAACCTATAGTGCAATTTCAATAATAAAGACCATCAGGAAATACAAAATCCATAAAAGGACAGGGACAAGCAACCCTACCCCAAAAATTTTGTTGCTCAAACTTGTACGCAACTTTCAATAAGAGAAACCCATGTAATGTATGCGACTGTCCACTATAGCAACCCGCATACACATATTTCTGTCCACGACTGTGTAGCACATCAACCCACATACATGAGTAAAAGTTTTCAATAAAAAGAAAAATTATGAAGGTATTCAAAAACCACTATAAGTCTAAACCAATACAAAACACCACACACTGAATCAAAGCAAAGAATGGGCAAGGATCTACAGAGTTAACCCACAGTAGGCTGGGCTCCCCAGTAGAGTCGCTAGTTCTGTTGTTCATGATTAAACACCCTTGTAACCTAGGGTATGGGGTTACCAACTTACTTCTAATATTGCATACAATTATCTTTTATAAAGTACAGAAAGAAAATAGGAAGAAATACGTGACTCAACTAATTACCCACAGTTTATCCAAGCTTGATCTTCTTCCGCTTTGGTTCTCTCCAAAGCTTCCAGGGATGCACCTCCTTCACCTACAAAGAGAAAATTCTCCAAGTACAATCTTATACATGTATATATGACAGGTTAGATAAAAAATACATATAGTGCTTAATTGAATATATTCATCAACCATAATACATGAAAGAGACTCAACACAATGTTGGAATAAGAATTCTCTTTATTAACAATTAGTGAATGAGATAAGAGTACAACCCAACGCCTAAGACAAGGACTCCTCTACAACCAAAGGACTCTAAGTTCTGCTGCTCCAAGAATTTTGAAGATATACCACCAGCATATCTTTTCTCTCCAAACTTCATTCTCTAATTCCCTCCCCAAGGCCTCTATTTATACTTTGGGAAATAGAGTGGTTTTGAAGGTTGAGTAGGTTGAGATAGTTGAGGTGGTTAATGATTAAGTCCCAACTAATCTCCATTAATCATGATTTATATTTTTTAATGTCGAATGAAGATGTACATGACTATTAATATAAGCAACCCGCATATGACACGTGAGTTGCTTAAAGGAAACCCGCGTATGCTGATGTGCGTGGGTTGCAATGGAGATAGTCATGTATAGTACATGAGTTGTCAATGGGAATAGTCGCGCACGTACAGGAGTTGAAATGGAGATAATCGCGTACGCCATTCAACTCTTAGGAAAATAATATGGCAAGCTGGTCGAAGAGTAAATGCATCTCATGGCATGCCTATCTATAGTGTTTTGGAAAACTTCAATCCTAAGATGTCCTTTTGTGTACCAACATAAGGAATGTCTGCACTTGGACGGAGAAGTGCCATTTGGGTTGATAACACTAGGGTTAACCCATTTTTCTGGTATGTAATTATAACATCGACTTTAATAGTATTTAATTTTATAAAGTTGATATATTATGCATGCATATTTTTTCAAATAATCCATTCATTTTATATAATTATAATTGACAATATTGTTAATCCATAGAACCTTTATGTGGGTCTTCAAACAAAGGGAAAATTTGCATGTCTAGTTTTTGGTCCTAACATGAAATCTTGTTGTTCGTTTAGGGAAGTATGTCTTAAATGAGTATAGGAACTTCCTCTCTAAGAATCATAGGAATTGAACTATCGATAAACATCTATTCAATGGGAATCAAGAGATTGCAATAAAACCCCAGCGAATTACACCTCACCTATGGAAGTTGCAATGTAATAGAAATCCTTAAGGTACCTATAGATCAAATTGTCTATCTATCATCATATATGAAATGTTTTTAATGTTTTTTATTGTGTGTTGTTTACTGTAATTAACATTTATTTCTATAAAGTATTTATAAACTGTGATTTATGATGGTCGTCGTTATCATGAAGGAATTAATGGGATTCCATGAGGAATGAAAAATTCTCCTAAAAAATTCAGTTGGTTGTCATACTATGGGAACCTACAAATTTATCATATGTTTGATACAATACATATAAGAAAGAATGTTTCTGAAACATTATGGAAAATATTGGATCTAAGGAGCGACAAATAAAAAATTGAAAAAATTTGCAATGACATTCAAGAAGTCAATCATGAAATTAAAGATGTCATTCAATTACATAGAAACAGAGACCAAATTAGTATAAACTCACTTCCATGGTTTTTAACGAAGCAACAAAGAAATTTTGTAAAACAAGTCATATGAAAAATTAAATTTCCCACCGGATTTTGTTCGAACATGAACAATATCATAACCAAGAAAGGATATTTTGCGGGGGTGAAAACACATGATTGGCATGTAATCAAGGTAATTATTATGGTATATATATATATTTCTATATTTTTTTTATTCTCATGCATATTATTGTTGGTATTTTTTTATCTACTTTTTGAAAAAAATAACGAAACAATTTTTATATTGTTACAATATGTTCTACCTCTATCTATCTCAAACAACTTCGACAAAAATGTCAAACAAGTTATATATGATCTTGGAAAATACATGAGGTAAGTGGTGATATCTTCCAGGCATAAAGTGTCTCTTTAATTCATGGTAGAACTTATATTTGATATTTATTTTTATAAATGTTCTGTAAAATAATGTTTTTTTTGTTAAATATCATGATTTGTTTGCATCACTTGTATATGGTTGTCATGTAAAGAAATCTATAAAGAATATATAAAGATTGGAGGATAGAAATTATGCATCTGATGTGTTAAATCAAAAATCATCTACCTTTGGAATTTTTGAATGCATAAAAATACTACCTCATACACCAAGTTGAGGAGATTGAACTGTGTGGACCAATACACTCAAGGTCCATGTCGAGGGTTGAGAGGAACTTGAAATTTTTGAAGTGCTTGGTTAGACAATGAGCATGTCTAGAGGGTTCTATGATGGATGGATATATGGTATACTAGAACATGATGTATATTATTGAATACCTTCCTATATTAGCATCAAATATCAATTTAGGCCGCATTTGTGATCCAGACTCCAATAACAATTTCAAAGGGGAGTACCTCTTTGGGAAAGGTAGATCAAGGAAGGTGAAAGGTAATTATTATCTAGTGGAGATTAATTATAGTACATTTAACTGATGTATTTATGTATATATCATACTTATTTAATTTTTAATATTCAATATGCATCAATTAAAAGTGTATACCTACATGTTAAGTGAATATACATTTGTACTTAATTGTAATTTTACTTTCATGAAGTAGTTGGTCATGAGTGGGATGGACTTCATTATACATAGAAAACAATATTGATTGGATGAATTTATGGATTTAATGATGTGAAAAATATCGTCATGGAATATCATGGAAATATGTGGATTCATTGGTTAAAGCAACACCTCGTAATGGATATACCAATATTACATAAAGGGAAATTGATTTAGAATATTGTTTAAAAGATAAGCAGACATGCATATTAATTAGCCATACTATTAAAAAAATTTCAAATATATTGATGTACACATTCATTTCTTTCCCTACATAGCATAAACATGCACTTAATCACGATCAATTCAGGATGTAACATCTATGTGTATGGATTGTTGCAGGTAAAATTCCATAAGGCTATGTGGTGCAATGGTTATAAATTTTGCATCAAAAAGTTGGATGAAATGAAGAAAACTTTTGATTGTGGGATAACTGTAGTCTTTGAGGTGACCAATGTTTCCTCTAGAAGTGATAGACATACAGAACTATCAGAAAATTGATACTATGGGTATTTGGAAGATATTATTCATTGTGATTTTAACTCCTTCAAATTAGTTCTGTTCGTTTTCAAAGGGTATAGGTTACGATTGAATCAACATTATCTCGATAGAACTATTATTGAACATGATAATGGATTTATCATGGTAAACACAAGGTTTTTTGAGCCAGGAATAGAGCCCTATGTTCTTCCAAGCCAATGTGAACATGTATTTTACTTTAAGGTTCCATGTAGAGGGGGTTGGTCATTTTATGTGAGACACGGTCCAAGGGGAAGGCTGGTAAAGTATAATGTGCAAGAAGATAATGAATAGGGTATTGAAGAAGAATATGATGTTGAGGATGATAAACATGCATTATATCATCATGTTCTAGAGGAAGATAATGAAGAATAAGTTCAATTAGATGATGTAACAGACAATGTCCATGAATATGATATTTATGATGACATGATCATCAAAAATGACATCGATGATGATGATGATATGTCCAATCCTTACATATTTGAATATGGATCAGATGATATAGATGATGACTTGGATGAAGAAGATGATGAAGTCCATTCAAGTGTATGAGGTATTCCTTGATATATATGCTCTACTCTATATAGTTTTGGTCACTTTAATTGCTCAATTAATTCACAAACAAAGTGGTCAATATAAATTGTCAACCCATGGAAGTCTGCTTATTTCAAAGGAAACTACGCAAAATAGATGCATGAACACACAATAAATGATAAACATAAATCACCATGTTCATTCAGAATAAAAAATTTCAATCTAAAATTGTGTTCTTCCATTGATCAATCAATTCCTTAATGATAATTCAATCTTCAATAATAAAGCGACTCACCAACCTTAAAATCACAACAATCACGGAAATAATTAACAAGTTTACTTTTGAAAGAAATTAAATCCAAATTACTATTGTAAGGAAAGGTGCTTTGAATTGAAACAATTTGAAATGTCTTCTCATTCAATCAAATTCACTCATCATTAATAATCTCATCAATAAAGTAAATTTAACATTAACTAAACCAGTGACATAATAGCAAGGTAACACAACCCTTCTATACGTATGGAAAAAGAATCACACTGCACAGTCGATTGTTCAATCAATTGTATTCCTAATTAACTAGTTGTTTTAGCGCTCAGACATAAATGTAAGTAATAACTCAAAGCACACTGTTTCAGCAACCTGGGAGGAAATTTAAATCGAATCAAACAACTCCAATTCTAATTTCATTTCCATTCGTTGTGTATTGACAATTGGGACATCTATCTTTGTGTATCGACAAATCGATACTCTTCCTTGTGTATTGGCAGTTGGGGCAATTCCTCATTTATTGACAAACTGACACACTTCATTGTGTATCGGTGGATAGGAGTATCTTTGTGTATCAGAAAACTTATACACTTTATTGTGTATCGAGAAATTTCTTTATCCAAATTTCATGTAGGTTTCAAAATCCTAGAAATAATTAACTAGTTTACTTTTGCAAGAAGTTAAATCCAAATTACTATTGTAAGGGAAGATGCTTGGAATTGAAATACTTTGAAATGTCTTCTCATTCAATCAAATTCACTCATCATTAATAATATCAGCAATAAAGTAAATTTAATAGTCGACTGTTCAATCAATTGCATTCCTATTTAACCAGTTGTTTCAACACTCAGATAGAAATGTAAGTAATAACTCAGAGCAAACTATTTCAACAACCTAGGAGGAAATGTAAATCAAATCAAATAAATCCAATTCTCATTCCAATTCCACACCAAAATACTGACAAAACTATACAACTATCTAATAAGGAAACTCTGTGAGAAGGTGGGTCCTTTCCTTCTAACAAAGAACCCTTCACAAATTAGGAGGAACTAATACACAATAGATCAAGAAATTTATTCCACTTTCATTGATAAAATAAATTAAGTATAAGACGTCTCCTCCTCAGTTACAATTATTAATTCTTCAATAATCCCCTCATGTGCAAATCGATCCTATTTAAATAGAGTTACAGAGTTAACCTCCTATTTCTTACAGATCTCAGAATAATTCTAAATTACAAAATAGTAAATAAGAATAAATGTAAATGTAAACATTAAACTAAATAAAACTAAGAATGGCATAAATAGGAGCTAATAATTTTAAATGAGCAGGCTTATAACCTGTGAAAGAAGAATCTGAGGGTCGAAACCCTAGCAACTATTTTATCCTTTTATAAATCAATCTATTTTAAGTTTTAACCATTTATTTATTTTTACTGTGTAAACAAACTTAACAAGAAGACTATAAATCGTGTTGTGGACTGTTTACAGTCTTTAACTAAAAATAAAACATCCTTTATAAACAGTTTAATAAACACTTAATTTACAAGTTTACATAAACATGGCAAAAACGAGACAGATCTCGAAGTTAACAAAAATCTTTCTTAAAAACCAACTGTATTACATTGTCGGGCCGTAAGGCTTTAAACTTAAGAGAAATACATATCATGGCTCAAGGCCGTCATTTACCCAGCATGACAGCAAGGGTTTGCAAGTAAAAACTGGAAGGCATCATAATATTAAAATCCCTTAACTAATGAGAAACCGAAACAGGCTTCCAAGCATTGTGTGTCTCCCTCAACAACCCTCATTGCAATTAGGGTAAAAACCCATGTTTGAAATCAGGGATTACCGGTTGGGACACGAGTCCACTGAAGCCGGCCACCGTTTTCTTTTCACTGAAGCTTGGAGAAGTCATGGGTTCCTGTAAATATCACGAGACCAAGCGTTAGTTTAATGCTCAGCTTATAAGTTTAAAACCCTAACTGTATCAATAATTTGACAAAGGGTTTCCATATTAAAAACTGGATTATCTTTACCTGAAAGAAAGAAGAGGAATCGAGCAACAAAGAAGCTGTCACCATCTTAAGATAATTATCCAGAGGAGTATTCAAACCACTACTCCAACCCTGGAGGGAAGACGGTGTCAACAAGCTTAAAAACTTCACCAAGTTGTGACGAGATACGAGAAGATAGGATTGAAACCATGGATAGGCCGAGATCCAAACACAACAACCAATAACCACTCACACAGTGAGACTCACAACCATGAAGTTTTGGATTCTAAGACTGAGCAACAAGTATATAGTAACAACAAACTCTCAAGCCACGGAGCAAGCAAGCAGAGGAACATCCTCTCATGGTTGTCAAGAAAAATACACAGAGCAGCCCACAGGCCAGCGAAACCCTCGGAGTAAAAATGACAGGAGAATAGGGTTTTCCATCCTTTTAAGTCACCAATGCATGGACGAGAGTAGACCACGTGCCCTCCAAATATTTCAACCATGCGAGGGTCTTGTCTATAGTTTTTCTGCATTTCCAATAATCAACTTACTATTATAATGATCAATAAACAAATTATGCACACGACTATGGAGTGTATATATATTCGTTAATGAAATCATAAACGATGGTATCAAGGTTGCTGTTAATTGTTAAACAATGATTTTATAATGTTAACCTTGCCATTGGTACAATCCCAAAGTCAACCATAGAGTAAAATATTCCAAATATTGATTTGTATAATTACTTGCAAATGACTTTAAATAATTACATATTATTTAAAGTACAAACCATATCATTTGCTATCGATGGTGTAAGATTAGTTATAGTTGTTAATAACTATTATCTATCATTTGACTATAGAGTAAAGGAGTTTGAACCATGTTAAATAAACAATCATGAAGCTTGACCTGGGTATAAGCTTTTACAAATAATATTGTGTATGCCCAACTTGCCAATGACAATAATATTGAATCCTTTCATTATTCACAAAGACAATTTTGATTGTTTATGTTTATTTGGCTCTAGCATAGTATACGAATATTTGTAATATTGTTTCACTTCATATAAACACTACTACATTTTGACCAAAAATCCGACGGCCGTCATGTCGGATTTTCGACACTTCCCTGTCACATGTACGACACTTTGATTTTTTTTAAGCGTCGAAAACTTGTCGTCGGTTTTCCGACACCTAAGTAACCATCAGTTAAGCGACACTTAAGTAACCGTCGATTAAATTTAAAGCGTCGGTTAAGCGATGGAATATCTTCGATGGTAGTGAAAGTTTTTTAAGAAAATAACCTTCATGCCGTCGGTTAAGCGACAGAATGACCGTCGGATAAGCGATGGATATTAAGAAGAACCATTGGACAAACGACATGAAGAACCGTCGGATGAGCGACGGATATTAAATTAAGCGTTGGAAAAGCGATAGATATAACCGTCGGATAAGCGACGGATATTAAGAAGAACTGTCGGAAAAGCGACATCAAGAACCGTCGGATGAGCGACGGATATTAAAATAAGCGTTGGAAAAGTGACAGATATAACCGTCGGATAAGAGATAGATATTAAAATAAGCATTGGAAAAGCGACAGATATAACCGTCGGAGAAGCGATGGATATCTAGAAAAGCGTCGAAAAAGAGACATTTAAAACCGTCGCTTAAGCGACGCTTGTTGAATTTTTTTTTTTTTAAATATTGTGAAAATATTGTGAATCTCAAGAACACACCAAAAGGGAAGAAAATCTATTGACTGTAAATATCCTATGACTTATACCAGCATACCTAGAGGAGGAACCAAGGGTGCTTGGACTTGAAAGAAGTGCACTTGCTCATAATGGTGGAGCAAATTACCGTAGTATTTTCCTAACTTAGTTTTGTATGGAACCTTCCTCACATCAAACTTTATCTTGTATAAAAAAAATAATGGAATTGAGAATTCTAGTATTTGGAACAATGACAACCAAAAACTTACAAAGGAAATAGAAAATCATTGATAGAACTTATCCTTGCATCACAGATGTCTCAGCACATGAATTGGTCCTTGTGGATTATACTGCTTATCATTGGTGGCATTTTCTTTGAGCAATAAATGAAAATTCAGGTGGTAAGCAAGAATTTAATTTGGGATTTTACATTTCCATTGCAAAAAGTTCTTCTTTACTCCTTTTCCTGCTACTGTGCTTAATAAAACTTCAGAAAAGACCTAGCAGCCTGGTATTCACTCTAGGATACTTTGAGAAGAAATCCCAGCTTCCAACTCCTCTCCCAATGAAGGATAAAGAAATCCCAGCTTGCACAGATTTGACTCCTCTTGGTGCCATTCACCTACCAGGTAATGCCTTGTAGCTCACTACCAACAACTTGTTACAACTGAGGCTTTTCGAAGGGCAATTTGCAACTCAATCCCTATTCTCTTTCACACACTTGTAAATTGTCTTCAAAACACCCCACAAGTTCTCGGTCTTCTAAAGAAAACTATAAATCATTTATTAATTTCATCACAAATCCAAGAATAGTATCAAATAGTCATAGCCCAAACAGTTATCTTCAGTTAGTCCTCCATCAATATCCCATATTAACATACTGACAGGAAAATTTGGTATGTCAAGTTATACATTACAGCCATTATGCTCTCAATGTGGCCCAGTAGAGTAAGTGTAAAAATATAACAACAGAGAAAGAAAAGGTAGATACTTACATTATCAGAGATGTAGCAATCCCAAATTCGAGCATTATGACCAAAAAGAATTGTGAAAATATTGTGAATCTCAAGAACACACCAAAAGGGAAGAAAATCTATTGACTGTAAATATCCTATGACTTATACCAGCATACCTGGAGGAGGAACCAAGGGTCCTTGGACTTGAAAGAAGTGCACTTGCTCATAATGGTGGAGCAAATTATTGTAGTATTTTCCTGACTTAGTTTTGTATGGAACCTTCCTCACATCAAACTTTATCTTGTATAACAAAAATAATGGCATTGAGAATTCTAGTATTTGGAACAATGACAACCAAAAACTTACAAAGGAAATAGAAAATCATTGATAGAACTTATCCCTGCATCACAGATGTCTCAGCACATGAATTGGTCCTTGTGGAGTATACTGCTTATCATTGGTGGCATTTGCTTTGAGCAATAAATGAAAATTCAGGTGGTAAGAAAGAGTTTAATTTGGGATTTTACATTGCCATTGCAAAAAGTTCTTCTTTACTCCTTTTCTTGCTACTGTGCTTAAGAAAACTTCAGAAAAGACCTAGCAGCCTGGTATTCACTCTAGGATACTTTGAGAAGAAATCCTAGCTTCCAACTCCTCTCCCAATGAAGGATAAAGAAATCCCAGCTTGCACGGATTTGACTCCTCTTGGTGCCATTCACCTGCCAGGTAATGCCTTGTAGCTCACTACCAACAACTTGTTACAACTGAGGCTTTTCGAAGGGCAATTTGCAACTCAATCCCTATTCTCTTTCACACACTTGTAAATTGTCTTCAAAACACCCCACAAGTTCTCAGTCTTCTAAAGAAAACTATAAATCATTTATTAATTTCATCACAAATCCAAGAATAGTATCAAACAGTCATAGGCCAAACAGTTATCTTCAGTTAGTCCTCCATCAATATCCCATATTAACATACTGACAGGAAAATTTGGTATGTCAAGTTATACATTACAGCCATTATGCTCTCAATGTGGCCCAGCAGAGTAAGTGTAAAAATATAACAACAGAGAAAAAAAAGGTAGATACTTACATTATCAGAGATGTAGCAATCCCAAATTTGAGCATTATGATCAAAAAGAATTGGTCCTGCAATAATATCAGCATTGGGAAGAGTGTGTGGATCGTCTATATCATTCACATTGAAGTTGCAAGTCCATATACGGGCATTGCATGAACATAAATGCAAAATAAAGATTTAACTTTGAAACCAGTGATTTGGAGAGAAAAAAAATAATATGAATGATAAATTTGGGGGGAATATGACATGTTTGCTCAAGATCTTGTTGATAAAAAATTTTAACTTTGAAACAAGCACAAGAAGTTCGTTCATGTTAGAATCCAAGCTATGCCAAAGATTGGTCTACCTGCGATCATCAGAGGCAGAAATTATTTGCACCAGAGCATAGAGAAACATAATGAATCACCAGTAATGATCTTCAACCAACCTGTGCCAAATTACCCCTAAGGAATTCACTTGAACTTCATGCTGGACCAAATTTCATTTTAGATTTCCTCCCTTGACTCCATAAACACGTGGATTATTCCCTACCAGCATGTAGTTCCAGGCTTCGGCCTTCTTAGATGCTTATTACTCTAATTTAAGCACTGCTGGCTCCTTCAGCGAATGGTAAGGCAGGAGAGCACTTCCTTTTATCAGACTAAGTGTCTAAACCACTCGGTCCTCCTAGCTGTGAGCATGACAACGCATGGAGGAATTCCATTGGATGCAGGTCAGGAATAAAAAGAGCCATGAGATGAGCATTTGACTTACCAAACGAGCTGTCCCTCAAGAGCCTCATACTTCACTTGGAAATCTTCAAAGGCAGAGATCTGAAAACACTTATTTCTTTCAATAACTGAGATCTGAATTCACTTAATTCTTCAATGGAAGAGAGCTGAAATCACTTATTACTTCATTGACAGAGTTGTATACCCTGAATTCTTAAAGGACTGAGAGCTGCATGAACTTATTTCTTCTTTGCCAAAGAGCTGCAAACACTGAATTCTTCATTGACTGAAAGCTGAGTGCAATTATGTCTTCATTCCCCAAGAGCTGTAAGAACTGATTTCTTTATTGACTGAGAGCTGAAAACTTATTTCTTCAACGACAGAGAGCTGAAAGCACTTAAATCTTCAATGATAGAGAGTTGAAAGCACTTAGTTCTTCAATTGCAGAGCTGTAAACATTGATTTCCTCATAGGCAGAGAGCTGAATGCACCTATTTCTTCAATGCCAGAGGGCTGAAAACACTGAGATATTCAATGACTGTAAGCAATTTGTGTACACAGTGCAGTTGAAAATCCTTAGCAACCATCTTAATTGAACAGCAATGAACATGAATGTGGTATAGAACAATGTTAAACAAAGAACAATATCAAAGATAGAAATATATCAGCATTCACTAAAGCCTCAGTTCTAGAAGCACCAAGTTTAATTCCGTAAGGTATCTAGAAAGATTTGCATGTCATAGCATACAATGGAAAGAAGAAACTTGAGTTCTAAACATACCAACATAATCCCAGTCCCATAGAACTGGTATGTTATGATAATGTGGACCTAACCTATAATAAAAACACATTTTTGCAAAATTTCACAGATCGTAGTTCTTCTGCACTGATAGCGATCCTCAGGTTATGTCTCAGTAACAGTTTAAAAATTAAAATCGGTAACATTGACATTGGTTCCACACAAATAAATCCTCAGACTTGTATAAATAGAAGCATAGAATACCAGAGCATAAGAAAGCTCATCTAATAGCGATAGTTGTTGTTATAGTTAGACTCGTAGCCTCCAGCAGAGTGACCATCCAATCCAGTATTTGATCGTGGGGAAGCATACATGGTGTTGTGACCTGTATATGAATTGTAGCCTGAGTCAATGGAATTATACACATCTGGTGGTCCAGAAGCTTGATACACATCTGTTGGAGGTCCTAAATCCCGATACACATCTGCTGGAGGTCCTGAATCCCGATACACATCTGCTGGAGGTCCTGAAGCTCGGTACACATCAGCTGGTGGTCCTGAAGACCTATACACATCGGCTGGTGGTCCTGAAGCCCTATACACATCTGTTGGTGGTCCTAAAGCCCCAACCATAAAGTTCTGCAAAACAAGGATTATGAAAAATATTCAGAATTGTCTTGGAATAAAAATTTCAGTTGTGTATTCTTTGAAAGTACTTATTGTCCAAATATCATGCCATGTATCAGACCTATGCATCAAGAAAAGGCATTATATGAACACTTTATAGCAACAATTTTGTTTCTAGACAACATAATTACTCTTCCATTATCATGTCACATAATAGTATATGTATCCTCCAAGGTCTGAGTGCATGATTAATAAATTGCAATCACACACCAGAAAGGACATCCAAAACAACCCAAACACTAGCATTGCAACAGAAATACTGAGAAGAAAATTCTGGTGGAACTTTTGCAGTATATATATTCTGCTCATGGAAGTTGAATTTTGATTCTTACAAAATAGAAATGTTGATTGTTAGCTATATGGATGTTTCCCTTGTAATCAGTGTATCTAGGTCTAGTACCAAAACAACACCTAGGTTTTTCCCATACTAATGTAATCAGTGTCCCTAGTACTCAAGGGCTTGAACCCTATTACTGTGAGTTGAGTAGTAAAAAAACTTAGACACATTAGAGGAAATTTCAACTCAAAATGGGCCTCCTAAAATGAACTAATAAAATAATATTTATTAATTTTGGAGGAAGAAAAGAAAAAAACTACTTTTTTGTTTGTATTTTTGACATATCTCCCTGTGTTTTTACTCAAATTTCGAGCGAGAGAGCTCATTGGATGTGGAATTAAATTCTGCATACAACAAGTACCCACTCGGCATACTTTTGACGGACCCCAATACCCCAAAAACAAGAAATACCTGAAAAAATGGAATGATGACATCATCATTCTGTTTTTTCAGGTATTTCTTGTTTTTGGGGTAGCGGGGTCCGTCAAAAGTATTCCAAGTGGGTACTCGTTGGATGTAGAATTTAGTTCCGCATCCAACTAGCTCTTTCGATCGAAATTTGAGTAAAAACACAGGGAGATATGTCAAAAATACAAAAAAAAAAGTAGTTTTTTTTATGATAACTATCCCCAAATTTATATTAAAAAAGTGTTTAAGACCTATACTGTATTTCAAATTTAAAGCAATTTCATTGGCTAACACATGATGACATGGAATTTGAATAAAAGTTAAAAGGCCCATTTTGAGTTGAAATTTCCTCTAATGATACAACTAAGTTATATTTCCTAAAATGATAAAACATATTTGCAAAACTTTGCATAGGTCCTTCATTTATTGAGTTGCACTAAATGAAAGAAAAAGGGGTGGTTTAAATGACTAGAAGGCAAGGATTTGAACCCTGTAAGTGTGAGTTGCAGTAACAAAATATATACATCACTATTCAGTTTGATTTTTTTCCCTTGTACAAGCATACGATCATTGGTTGGCATATGAACATGTGACAGCTTGCGTGTTGTGCCCCTATTTGAGACTGTCAAAGATTTGAGAGGTGCTGGGTCAGTAATTCGGAATTTATTATCAATAGATTGGTACCGCAACCATATTATTGCAAATGATAATGGACATCAGGAGGTAATCATAGTTACAAAAAAGTGCAATTGCATTTTAGTAATAGATCCATGCTTGGTTATTGAAGGTGTAATATCTTAATCAAGTGCTTCTTTGTGATGTACCAATGTCTGCTTGCAGGTTATGGTCGGTTACTCTGATTCAGGAAAAGATTCAGGGTGTTTCACTGCTGCTTGGGAACTATATAAAGCACAGGAAGATGTTGTAGCTGCTTGTAAAGAATTTGGGATTAAAGTTACCCTATTCCATGGCCATGGAGGAAGTATTGGCCATGGTGGTGGACCTACATATCTTGCCATGCATTCTCAACCACCTGGTTCTCTCATGGTATTTTTTACCCTTTTCCTTTTGTGCAGTGTTTCAAGAGAGGATCTTGATATTAATTAAATGATGGACTGATGGTTTACATATACTACAGGGAACTCTCCGATCCACAGAGTAGGGAGAAATGGTCCAGGAAAAGTTTGGCTTAGCACAAACAGTAGTGCGGCAACTAGAAATTTATACAACTGTTGTTTTGCTTCCAACTTTACATCCCCCAGATCCACCTCGTAGTGCAAATTGGCAAGAGGTAATGAAAAGGATATCAGAAACCAGTCGGCAATATTACAGAAGCACTGTTTATGAAAATGAACAATTTTTAGAGTACTTTCATGAAGCTACTCCTGAAGCAGAGCTTGGTAATCTAAATATTGAAATCCGTCCAACAAGGAGGAAAACGTCTTCTGGGATTGGGCACCTCCGTGCAATTCCTTGGATATTCGCATGGACACAAACTAGGTTTGTTTTACCTGCATGGCTTGGTATTGGAGCAGGCCTAGAAGCAACCTGTGCAAAGGGATACAAAGAAGAATTACAAGCCATATGGCTTCTTACCAATCTATTTCCTGAGGTAATTGCTGCCTATTTGTGGAGATTGTTCTTATGTTGATATGGGGGAATGTATTACAGATTTAATCAGTAGATTGTAGATTTGGATTCTCAACTCGCAATAAAGATTGGAGATTTGGATTCTCATCTCGCAATAAATTGGGTTAAAGAGGATGAACTGGAGTGGCTTCAGCCTGCTAGTGGAAATGTTGTAGATTGGATTTTAGCTAAGGGAGGGCATGCCAGCAAAGTTCACTTCTACATTGGTGAAAGGAATTGGAAGCTCCAGCATGTATGTGAACTGAAAGGCTATCTTTAGAAGATAATATGGATGTTGTTAATTAAGATGTTGCTGCTAATGAAATCAGCATATACAGGTTTTGAACATGATCTTCCCAACTCATTTTGTGCCCAGCATAGAGGGTTTTCTATGGTCCAATTTCCACTGAGTATGGTCACTTTTCTGAGCCTACTCTAAATTGTTTTATGTGGTCCAATAAATCCACAGATTGTTTTAAGATAGATTGTTCTAAATCTGCAACAAGTTTATTTATTACATACTATGGTTCTCATATCAGCAATTAAGGTTCGAACACATAATTTGCACCATGAAATCTATTTGCAATCTTTATTATATAATTTCCATGCAATAAAGAAAGGGTTCAATAAGATTACAATATCTAGAGCAGTGATCATCCCTTTGTAAATGACAGGGAGAACGAAATGCAACACTAACTTCTTGCCTCCAGACATTCTCTTCCATACACACAAGAGTACTACTTTGCAAATTGATTACACACAAATATACAAAAGACAAACCCTGTTTCTTTGTTTCAGGATAAAAACCACTACTGTAAAATAGTGGTAGAAAATCTCGGGAGACAGAAATTTCTGTTTTCCTCAAGTTCTTTAGTGAGGACTGCATAGCTTCACAAAAGTTATATATGCATTTTACAGAAGCGGTTATAATGTGAACATAATGGTGCAAGATAAAAATATGCTTCTAATGAGTATCGAGTTTTCTAGTGTGAACATCCGGCAGGTCCAAGGTGATGTGGCCATCCCTAGGGTCAGGTTCATGAAAGGCAGAGGCCAAGTTGCACCTGCACAGGTATCATGGAAAATTCTGGCAATGATCATTGAAGGAAGCCCTGAGGAATAAAGTTGACATCAAGCTCATTACAGAGGACTAGGACCATCAGGACCCATATAAATGGCTGTCACCACACATTCTCTGTTTATAAACATTATGAAACCTGTCAACAGTATGTTCTGCTGTCTTCTTTTGGATTGAAAGGTAAAAATGGTCTGGACTGTATAAAAGCAAACCCAAATTATATTTGTAGTTGGGACAGGAGTGGGATATGCTGATTTGATAATCTTAGTGGTTTGTAGTGTAATCTGAACATCCTGAATTTTGTGAACTACAAAGCTTTCAATTGCTTGTTGACTTGTGGTTAATAATCTATTTTCCTCTAGCAAAAAAAATATACACTCTAAAACAATAAGGGCAAGGTACCTGCTCCCAGGACAAGGAGCCATGATGGATATTTTTTGGCTGGGATTTCCCTAGGGATATGGTTAGTTCTTACTAGATATTGTATGGCTTCATCTCTGGTCCCAATAAATCCACCTAGAAGTGTAAGAGGCACAGAGATGCAGAACCAGAGGGACAAAAGGATGAAGAAAAGGGAAATAGGGATAGCTCCTGTGCTGTGACTGCCCCACAAAATAAAGTTCAATATGTTAAGGATTAAAAACACCATCCCAGGGAAGAATTGAACCCGGAATCCTCATACTAATGGACCAACACCTTAAATTTTAGGTGATTTATTATGTAGTAGTTCTTATCTTGGTCATAACCACCCACGGGGAACCCCGTCCATTTAATCACTATGTCATTCTATTGAGTGTATCTCATGACTGGGAGATTGTCAAGAATCAGATTGACTTGGTCAAGATCATCAATCCTTTGCTTCAATACCTTTACTTGCTGTTCATTTAAGGGCTTAGTAGTGCAAAGATAAATAGACTCGTTCATATGAAATATGAAATATATAAGGGGAGGACTAGATCTGGTCACCCATGAGAAGCTCACCCAAATTCTCTGCACTTTTTTTTGGGCCCTTTGGAAGGTTGACAGTAGGGTAGACTATAATAGCTAAAGGGAAGCTCAGTCTCTATTGATGTCAGAGAGTTCACCTTCACAGTCAATTCTCCACCTTTAGCGTATGTGTGCAAATAGCTTCCAGGTAAATAAAACCCATTACAGACATTAGCAAATGACAAAATAAGACCGTTCTTTCAACTTTCTACTACTATATTTGTAAGACCATCATGTTAGCCAAAACTTCCTCAAATAAAATGGATTAACATGAGGAGGCAATACAAAGCAGACAATTAAAATAACACACATGGATTAACATACTTACCGGTTCCATGAGATTAAACAAGCAATTCATAATATATAATTTAATTGAATCTAACATAAACACCTAATTAACTCATATAAAAAATTACAAGCTAAGATGTAACTCCAACAAGCTACGTACCTTTCCCACTTAATCTTAATTGGATACATATACCTTAGCTTGGAAAAGCTTGGTCAATGCCTCAACATGTAGACTTTGAAGATCTTCCAAACCAGAAATCTCCGGCCCATCAATATTCTCACTCTGCAGTATAAAGAAAATGCATGTCTATAGTTAGCTGGAAGAAAGAAACAACGTATCTGGTCATAAGAAAGAAACATTGTAACAATGCATGCATGAATATTCTCTACTAAACAGGGCCAACCATGTGAAGGTGGAAGCTCATATGGCCCCTCCCCCCCCTCACATCACTCTCAATTCCCCATACCCAATGCACGTGCTTGGAAATAAATGATATTTTGTGCGAACATCGTGAGTTTCTTGTCTTAAAGGAATTACATGCATTCAATCATTAATTAGTTTATAGCATTCATTGATTAACTCATTCATTCATTCATTCATACATAGACAAAAATAAATAGTTGAAGACATTACTCCATAATATCAAAAATAATATCCGAGGACAATGCATAAAAAAATAATGTAATAGTGTACTTGTTACAATCACTACTTTTTTTGGCGCTTTTTTCTCTCCACATATTCTCTAAGTGTGACATCCTCTTCTACCAATTTTGTTTTGTTTCCTATGCCCTCTGTAGCTGTCTGTGATCGTGTTTGTCAATGGGTCGTGTGCTCACGACATGTATGTGGCTGCTGTAAGGTGCCAGGATGTACTGGAAAAATGAAGAAATATTAATTACTTGACGTGTTTTTATTATTATA
>LPNX010793370.1:824888-874240 GCA_001517045.1 Pseudotsuga menziesii | reverse complement strand
GTTTTGACTTACCCTGACACCCCTAAGACTATTTTGACCCAAAAGCTCCGCTTACAAATTAACCGCGGAGTTACCTAACATGGAGTACGCGCCCCAACACTTCTAAATATCTTGTCAGTTACAAGGATAGAAAAAGGAATGCATTGTTTCATATAAGGGTAATTACAAAACTAACTATGATCGACACACTCATAGATAGTGGATCCCAAGCTAATCTCATTTTAGAAAAAGTAGTTAAGCAATTGGGATTAATGACAAAACCATACATGAAACCTTATCCATTAGGATGGGTATGCAAAGACAAAATATTACAAGTAACAAAGCAATATTATCTAAAGTTTGCAATAAAATCCAAGTTTGTAAATGAAGTTGAATTTGATGGGGTTCCACTAGATATTTGTGGGATTGTGTTGGGTAGCCCATACTTATATGATCGAAAGACAATTTTCTATAAAGAACATAATCAATATCATTTGTTTAAGGAAGGAAATGAGTATATAATACATTTGCATTCATTTAAAAATGACAAATCATTTGGAACTACACAACAACTAAAAAGGGTCATTAATGCAAGTTGGAATTTGGAACTTATGTCTATGCAATTTAAGGAAGACAATAATCCTATGCATGAAAATGAAGTGTCTTTACAAAAAAATTCACCTATTATGGTTGATAGTATTTCTATGGTAAAACATAAGCATGATGTGTCAAAGTCATTTACCCAACATGCACACTTATTTGGTCAAGTTTGGCCTATTTACCCACTATCCTAAGTTTGATTGACTTACTTGGCATCAGATGAGAAAAGTATGACATCAACATGAGCACACCCACACCCTCCTTTAGTCAAGGAGGCCAAATAATCCTTCTCCTTCATTCGGGGAGGCTAACTGGGTTTCCTCCTTCAAACATGGAGCAATTCTGGGGTGATTTGAGTGTCATAAATGCACCTAATTGCTAATTGATTGTTGTTTCACCTAAAAATTAGTTAAAATGAGTTGTGAAGGCGCATCCATTCATTATTTGATTATTTTTTGCCAATATTTATGAGCTGGAGCTAACACTGGTGCCTACAACCACTTCTAATGACAAGTGGCACTTCAGTTAACTCCGTCGGAGCTACTTGGAATTATGGATGGGCTACCTCATTCAGTTGGACATGAAGTTACATGTGATGAGTCACATTCAGTTAGACTCAGTCATCTATTGCATTCTGATTCAGTTAGGACTTAGTGTGAGAGTCAGTTATTGATAATTTCAGTGGTTAACTAAGTGTACCGATTGTGGCTGACATTGAGTTAAGCTACACCCATTCATTCAATTCGAATGAACTCCTTGGGAATTCAAATTGTCTTGACACTCATGCACTCTGCAAGACCATTGTATTGTACTATCATTATTTTATTGATTATATGGAGCTGCAACATTCTATTGCAGCACCATTATGCCATTTTCATGCTTAATTGTCTAAAATATTTTATGAGGTTGTGTTTTAGTACCTAGATTACTGTGACAGATTCATATGGTATCAAATCTCACGGCGGGACGAAGCTCAATTCTCTTCAAAACATCGTGTTTGACGGATCTTTCATGAAAAATTGAGCAAAAGCTCAAATTCCAACACTACACCAGAAGCAGAAGGTTTACCACTTAATACCATAAGTTAAGGAATTGTTGATCAAGCTTGCTTGATCAATTATGCTGGGTGTGATGAAAACCTGAAATGTGCAGGCTGTTCGACCTTACGCTGACTTTATTTTTTTGATTTATAGGTTTTATAGGTTCACTACATTCTCTATAACAGTTTGATATGGCTTCTCCCATAGATATTTTGACTCCGTTCAATTTCCATCAATGGAAAGGAGACATGGAGATCTAGCTACGTGCCAGAGGACTCTATCGGGTCACTATGGACACAGAAGAAGAGCCTACTCATGTTATATACAAGGCTATATTTTTGAATAAGAAAGATGAAGCATTCAGTTTCTTGTGTCTCTCTATCTCCAAGGATATTCTATTCCACCTCTCGAGATTGAAGACTCCGAAATAGATTTGGGACCACCTTGCCTCCCTGAATGGAAAACAGGATGACTTGAGGGTTTATCAGCATGAAAATGAGTTGATGTCTCTTCAACCTGGTAATTTTGAGACCCTTAATGATTTTTTCACAAAATTCAAGCATATAGTCCTTCTACTGAAGCAGTGTGAGGTGAAGAAGGAGGATGATCAGCTCATCCTCGCCATTCTCTCAAAACTTGGAGCTGACTATTCAATGTTTGTTTCTACATTCCGTGCGAGGAATCTCACAACCCCTGGATGGAATATGCCTTCACTCAATGCCTTAATTGAGTCCGTAACAAGCGAGCATGATAAGCTTGTCTAGATGAGGATCATCAAATCCTCTCGTGATTAGTCCCTCTTTGCTTCAGGACCCAAGGATCCGAAGGGGAAAGGAAACTAGTAGAAGAACCCCAAAACCAAATTCGAAGCTCCTAAGCCAAAAGTTCAAAACCAACAGCAAGAAGAGCCTTTTGGCTTGAAGAAGAACAAAAGCAAAGGCCACCATGGGAAGGAAAAAGTCATGTTCATACTGTGGGAAGGGTTTCCACCTTAAACATGCCCGCAGGAAAAAAAAGCTTGATGAAGCTACTTCTCTCCTTGAGATAAATAACATAAATCTTTCAGAGGAAAGAAAAGCAAGAGTGGGAATACCGCCATGAAAGAGGTCATGCCCTCATGGCAAGCACTTTGAAGTCTAAGGCTCTACTCATAGATTCTGGAGCTTCGAACCACATGATGGCCACAAAAGACTCTTTCTCTTCTCTCGAAACCAGAAAGAGCATTCCCATCCACATGGGAGATGACTCTACCATCATCTCAAAAGTACAAGGTACAGTAAATCTTAAGCACGGTTATTTTTCCAATGTTCTGTATGTACCATCTCTTGCATCAAACCTCCTGAGTGTCTATCAAATGACCCATATTGGAGTTCCCAAGGGAGTATCCTTCAGCCCAGATGATGTAGAAATTACAGAACTTGCATTAGGGAAACTTGTGGCAAAAGACTCAACAAATCACCATGCAAAAGCCTATGAGTTCTCCCACTTTGTGGCTGATGCAAAGCCCACTGCTCTGCTGACTCATGGAAATGAGGTTAGTAGGATCTGGAATGAGAGGTTTGGCCATATAAAATTCAAGCACTTTCAGTAATTACAGAAAAATTCCATGGTTGAAGGCCTCTTGGTCAACAAAGCTACTACCGAAGTTTGCAAAGGCTGTATTTTGGGCAAGCATCCTGAGCATAAGTTTGATTAGGGGAAGGCAATAAGAGCATCATGCATATTGGGGCTGATTCATTCTGATATTAGCGGACCAATTCCCATCACATCCTTGAATGGATCTCGGTATGTTCTCACTTTTGTAGATGATTTTTCTAGATATACATGGGCCTTCTTCATCAAGAAAAAGTCAGAAGTCTTAGAAAAAATCATTGAATTAAAAGCACTAATTGAGAATGCATATGGGAAAAAGATCAAAACTTTGAGATTTGGTAATTGTGGGGAATATATCAATAATTATTTTCTGCATATATGTTCATAAAATGGTATTTAGATCCAACATTAAGTTCCCTACACTCCCCAACAAAACGGTGTAGCGGAGAGAAAGAATCGGTCTCTCAAGGAGATGACCACTTGCATGCTGGAAGCCAAGAAGTTGGCTACAAATTTATGGGATCAGGCCATGAATGATGCTATATACATTTAGAAAAGAGTGCCTCACTCATCCATGAAAGGGAAGACCCCTTTCAAAGCCTACTTCGGACACAAGCCGAATGTGTCGAATCTCAGGGTGTTTGGGTCCACTGCATGGGCCTAAATTCCGCATGATAAGAGGAAATCTTTGCAACCGAAAAGTATTGAATGTTTGTATATTGGATATCCTGAAGAATCTAAAGGTTTCAAGCTGCTGGATATCAGAAAAAAACAAATCATTATTGAAAGAAGTGTCTGGTTCAATGAGCCTCTTCAAGAGGTAGAACTAGTGAAGGAGAAAACTGCTGAATTTTCTTCCTACTCTTCTGAATATTTGGATGATGAAATTGGGGGTGGTGACCCTGATTTGGAACCTAATTTGGAACCTATGATATCTGATATCAATTACCAGCAAGAATCAAGTTCAATTTCAAAACCTGAAGTGCAAAAACATTTCCCAACTTGGGCCAGACAGACACTTTCTTTCGCTGGTGACAACATTGGAAATCCTGATTATCCAAGAAGAACCCGGTCCGATTTCCAAAGAGCAGGTATTGCGCTCTCTTTTCATGAATATTTGATGTCTGAAACCTATTATTTAATGATAATTTCAGATCCTAAGTCTTACTACCATGCTCAGAAAGATCCTATATGGAAAGCTTCCATGGACGAAGAGATGAATTCTCTTCAAAAGAATGCTACTTGGGAGCTAGTTTATCTTCCTCCGGGGAGGAAATTAGTTCAATGCAAATGGGTGTTTCGGAAAAATATTGCTGCTGATGGAAGAACCTGCAAATATAAGGCAAGGATGGTAGAAAAAGGGTTCTCCCAGGTCTAAGGTGTGGACTATCATGAGATCTTTGCACCGGTTGCAAAAATGGATTCCATTCGCCTAGTTTTGGAAATTGCGGCATCCAAGCACTAGGAAGTGCATCATATGGATGTTAAGTATGCATTTCAGCATGGAGATATTCATGAGGAGATATACATGAAGCAGCCTGAGGGATACTTTCATATTCATCTTTGGTTTGCAAATTAAATAAGTCATTATACGGGTTAAAACAAGCCCCAAGAGAGTGGTATTCCAAGATGGATGCCTTCCTTCTCTCGCAAAACTTCCAAAGGTGTAAATCAGATCCGAATGTGTATATACAGAAGTATGATGGTAATTTTCTTATAATTGTTTTATATGTTGATGATATTTTTATTACTGGTAGCACTGTTGCTTCCGTTTCAGTCATAAAAACTGCCCTCCATGATGCATTTGAGATGAGCGACTTGGGGCTCTTGAAGCAATTTATGGGGCTTGAAATTTCCCAAAATTTTGATGGGATCATGGTCACTCAGTATAAATAAATATCATACCTTTTAGTTAAGTTTAACATGGATGAATGTAAGGCTTCCCCATTCCCTTTCCTTTCAGAGATTAGCCTTAAAGAAGGAAAAAGCACACCTCCCATGGATTGCACTATCTATAGCCACCTGATTGGTAGCTTGATTTAATTGACTCATTATCAGCCTGATATATGTTATGTAATGAATGTTGTATCAATATACATGCAGAAACCTCATGATCTTTATTGGAAGGTAGGCAATAGGATCCTCAAGTATATTCGGGGCACCAGGACCTATGACATTCACTATGCTGCAGACTCTGAGCTAGAGTTGGTTGGTTACATAGATTCAAATTGGGTGGGAGATTATATTGATCAGAAGTCTACTTCTAGATATGTATTAATGTTTGGTGGTGGCCCTATTTTTTGTTCTAGCAAAAAGTAAGCCGCCATTGCATTGTCTTCAGCAGAGGCTGAGCACCGAGGAGCAGTGAATGCTTGCATCCAAGCTGTTTGGTTGCAAGGAATTCTTTCAGAGTTTGATTTTGGTAGTACTTTTTCCATTGTCCTCTTTTGTGACAATAAAAGTGGTGTTAAGATCTCCATAGATCCATTTACCAGGTAGAGGACCAAGCATGTATAGATACACATGCACTATATCAGGGAATTGGTGCATGACATGACCATCATTCTGCAATACTGCCCTACTGATGAGCAGATTGCATACATCTTCACCAAGAGATTTTAGAGAATAAGTTCAATTACCTCCATTTACTATTGGGGATGAGTTCATCAGGGTGATAAGATTACTTTCCACTGTTCAACTTGAGGGGGGGTTTTTCCCACTTGGTTTTCCCTCTTTCCTCACTTAGATTTAATTTTGAGCATTGTTTGAGTTACATTATTGTACAGGGTGACTATGGCCTTTGTTGCTGGGGCCCTAGAATTTCATGCATTTTATTTTTACTCCTCCTGAGTATATCTTAAGGGGGGGTGTTGGAGTCATTTACCCAACATGCACACTTATTTGGTCAATTTTGGCCTATTTACCCACTATCCTAAGTTTAATTGAATTAATTGGCATCAGATGAGCACACTATGACATCAACACAAGCACACCCATGCCCTCCTTTAGTCAAGGATGCCAAATAATCCTTCTCCTTCAAACAGGGAGGAATTCGGGGGTGATCTGAGTGTCACAAATGCACCTAATTGCTAACTGATTGTTGTTTCACCTAAAAATAAGTTAAGCTAAGTTGTGAAGGATCCTCCATTCATTATTTGATTATTTTTGGCCAATATTTATGAATTGGAGCTAACACTGGTGTGCACAACCACTTCTAATGACAAGTGACAGTTCAGTTAATTCCATCGGAGCTACTTGGAGTTACGGATGTGCTACCTCCTTCAGTTGGACATGCAGTTACATGTGATGAGTCACTTTCAGTTAGACTCAGTCATCTATTGCACTTAGATTCAGTTAGGAATTAATGTGAGAGTCAGATATTGATCAGTTCAATGGTTAACTAAGTGTGCCAATTGTGGCTAACATTCAGTTAAGCTACACCCATTCATTCAATTCGAATGACCTCCTTGGGAATTAGAATTGTCTTGGCATTCAAGCAGTCTGCATGACCATTGTATTGTACTATCATTATTTTATTGATTATACAGAGTTGCAACATTTTATTGCAGCACCATTATGCCATTTTCATGATTAATTGTCTAAAATCTCTTATGAGACTGTTTTTTAGTCCCTAGATTACTATGACAGATTAATATGACGTGGGTACAATTTATTTCATATGTTGAATTTTGAAATTAAGCTTTCAAACTAATTAATAGTATATGGTTGGTTTCGACAATATTGAATGTAGATTAGGTTGAAAAATGGATTAATCTACTTAACAATGTCAGTGCAGTGTTGATTGTTATTATGATGAGTCAAATGTAAATGTTCTAAGAAGGATGGAAAAATGATACGTGACAAGTGAGACTAACATGTCATCACTTGAATTGTGGATGATTCAGGATTTTGGTGGTCCAAAAGCTTCTCAGTGGGAAGGTTTGATCCAGGAGGATCTCCAATATCGATCAAAATTAAAGTCTTTAAATTGAGAACAAAAGTTTGCAGTTGCATAGATCTCAGTGAGGACTTTCTGAAAACGTTTGTTTCGTGCAAAACAGACTCCAGACATGGAGTTATTCAGTTCTGAACTTTCAAAAAAACAAGTAAAGTTGGGAAAAAAGGGGTGCCATGTGGCACCATTGTAAGGGTGAAACATGGCATGTATGGAGCTAACGTGACAACCTAGTTGGAAGTGTAGTTTTCAGATGAGGTGGTAGTCTAGTTGGAAGTTGATGTGGCATTCTGGTTGTAAAATGAGGTGGCAGTGACAGTTGGCATCCAATGATAGATGAGGTAGACTAACTAGGGTGTTCCATGTGGCATCCTAATTGGCACTTGGTTGTTTGGTTTAGGAAAAATATTGGGGTCAGGGAGGATCAAACCCTCGACCTCCTCTTTGATAGAGTCTCCACACCATCCACATAACCATGATCTTCACTAGTTGTTCCTTATCCCTATAATTCTTTATTACTATTTAAATTTGTACATGTTTATATTTTGAAAAAGGGGAGGGTTGAGGGCTTATCCCTTGGCCCCATTTGTTGTGCCACATGACCATTTCCAACCGATGAGCCAACGCATCCCTTGGCCCCATTTGTTGTGCCACATGACCATTTCCAACTGATGAGCCAACACATATTGGAGCCACCAAAACCTTATATTATATTCTACGCCAACAAAATCATGTTTTGGAGAGAGGTCTACGGGTTTGAACCTATGACCTCGCCCCACTTTGTCGATGCCTTAACCACTACACTAAGGTCTCCACATTTGATGGGATATGAGATATAATATTTTTATATTATTTTTTGTGTCGATTTTAGCTCCAGAAGGACGAGCTCCACTTTTGACCCAAAATCTAAACGAATTCATATTTTTATATGGTTTTTAAACCATATATATTTTATATTTGGAATTTGTTTATTATTTTTAAACAAAAAATATATATTATTTTATGAAGATTTGCTATATTTTCTCCATTTTTAAATGGATCTTTATCTCATTAACTTTAGGATCAAATATTTGTAAATCCCTTTGTATTTGGGTTTAATTTATGGATTTTTTTGGCTATATAAACAATGTAATTTTCCATGGGAAGGCATTGGAAAATGCATTGAAGTTTTTGGTGATATGATATCAAAGTTCCTTTGAAGGCTTTGTAAGTTTTTCTCATTTTGTAAGAGGATTTTTAGCCACTCTTTGGAGATTTTGGAGAGTGAGAGGACTTCATTGTTGAAGCCTAAGTCTCTTTGTAACAATTGTGAAGAAGACATTTGTACTTGTTCAGGAATTTTGAATACTAGTAAGATTGATCCTCATTGGAGTTGGACCTAGATATGTAGTCCATTAGGGACGAACTCTGTTATCATCTGATGCCTACAAATTTCATGGTTTGCATATATTTTATGTGTTTATGTGCTTCAATTATGCTCTTTAATTTTTCCATTTAAATCCTTTTAATGAGTTTAATCATTCAAATTTCCTCATGCAAGTTAATGGTTATAAATATCTTGCCATTTTTGGATCACAAGATTATTGAACAACGATACTGACTTATTTTGATTAATCACCGTCTCAGTCTCTTGATATAAGAGATCAAGAAAGTGATTGATATTCCAGCATTCTCAAATGGATACATCACCAAATATTAAAATGCCATCAACAAACAAAATACGAGTTAGGACATAACCTTCAGAAACTGAAATCACTTATATCTTTCCTATCGTGTTACTTGTGAACAATAATCATCTTAACCCTTCCAGAATCAATAAGAAAAGAAATAGGGATAAATGACACCCCTATTGAATACCTTGAGATTCCTCAAAAGATATGGAAAGTGAACCATTGATAAGCACTCCAAATTTCACCAAAGATAGACAACCCATTATCCAATTAAATGTAGCTAATATCATCCCTATATGTAAAAGGTCCAATCACGATAAAATCCAATTCACATGATCATATGCTTTTGGCAGATTTATATTCATAATGAAATCAACTATTTTCTCATTTTTTAAGAATACAACCCTTCATGTGTTGCACTTATTGCATCTTAAATCTGTCAGTTGAAGAGAAAATCAAATTGTTCATCTATGATTACCTGGAAAATATAATATTCCATCCATTTGGTGATGGTTTTGGAAATAAGATAATATATAATATTACATAAAGAAACATGCCTGAAATAATCAAAGAAACATGGCTCATTCTTCTTTGGAATCAATGCAATAAAGGTGAAATTTATAGCCCTTAGAACTTTCCCCATCACTCTTGATTCCTCCACTAACTTCACCGGATTATTTGAAAAAGGTTTGAAGAATTACAAATAAAACTCAACCATCCAACCATCCGGGATAGGACTCTTAGAATTTTTAAATTATTTAAGAACCACTCTAATTTCATCCTTGCTAACTTCCTCTTCCATAGCATAAATTAAATCATTGTCAAAGAAATGAGGGAAGGTCCTTATAACTTGCATTTATTTTGCTACGTGTGACTCCTTAAAAATTGCACATAAAAAATCTAGCCCAACCATATATAAGGCTTTAAAAGGAGACAATTTGGATCCATTCAATGAATCTAAATCCCAAATTGTATTGACTAATTCCATATGAGACACATATTTGTGAAATATTTTATTATTATTATCACTAACCTACAACAATATCACACAACTCTTTAGTCTCCAAGTTTCCTCCTTAATATCCAACATAGATTTTTTTAATAAGCTCAATGGTACTTGGATTATCACAAAATAAGGTAGAAGGGATTAGGTGAGCAAGACCTAGCAGATGATAAAGTATCATTCATATCTAAGCATGAAGCTTTTCCACAAGAACTGCAATAGCATATTCAACTTCAATGGAGGACATACACACGGCTTGTTGTTTCAATAAACTGGTATAAAACCTAGATAAAGAAAATCTCTTTATATTTATTTGCACTCATCAAGATCGCCAACCTAGTCAACATAAAAAAATGATGGAGATAAATATCAGTGCCATTGGACTACTCCAATTTACCATGGGGATAGGCCATCCTTGAACTAGTAAAATTACCAGCTACTCGATCTAAGGCCAGATTCTTTAATGTCAATATTACAGCCTTAATATTAGCTATTTCTGTCTAATTTCCCAATAGAAGGTCTAAGTGGATATTTCCGTAGCTCTAAATCCTTCATTTCCTCTGACTCTTCCTCATTGAAAACACAATCATGGTCAAGAAGGAATATATTTCCAATTCGGGCCTCAACCGAATCCAAATTTTCCCGCCTTTCCTCACTACAAGGAAAATTCCATGTAGTGGAGGCTTTTAGTGTTACAAGATTGGTCAAAATTAAAAATAAAACATTCACTACAACTTCCACCAATGGTACCAGATGTTTTAGTGGATGGTTTTATTGGAGTTTATTATAATTAAAAAATATTATCCATTAAAGGCTTTAGTAGAGGTTTTTTCATTGGTTCTCTTCAATGAGTCAAGAACATCGAGGTGATCCAACACTCAACACATTGGTTCGTTTAAATAACATGTACCATGACACCACGAAAAGTTTAAAAGCATCGGTGCTTTATAACAATATATGCACCAATGTTTGTCAATAAATATAGAACCAATGCACATTAAATATTTTAATGGTGTCGATGATTTATAACAATGTATGCATCGGTGCAATAAAATAAATATAGCACCGATGCTTATGTACTATTGAAAATCACTGGTGCACAAAGATAAGAAAAACACATTGGTAGAGTTGACTGGGATGTTGAATTTCATTGCATTTTTAAAATTCAATGGTGCGGTCACTATATAATGGCGGTTGGTGCAATTATGTCGAAAGTGTTAGGGCATAATAATAACAAATCACTAGGGAATGCAACAAGTAGTTTGTTACACCAATGCTCTTTTGGTGTAAACACATCGTTGCTACATGCAATAGAAATCACCAGTATGATTAAAACGATCAAAAGCATTGACAATAATTTCTCTTTAGTGAATAGTGACTAGTGACATCGCACTAGAATATCTATATTTTATTTTTATATTTTTAAATTCCATTATTCATTAGAAATGAAAATATTTTTTTATAATAGTATTCATATAATTTGAATTTGAATTTTGTGTTTGGATTAATTTGTTATATCTTAATTTTTTGAATTTTTGCATCTATTGTAATATTTAGTCGACTATCCATGTATTAATCAATTATGTAACATTTCACAACGTCATTGGACAATGCAATAGAAAAAAGAAACTTTATTTTATTATATATGAAGTCCACAATTATCAATATAAAGTCCACAATATAAAATGGGACAATATAAAGTCCACAATAATCAAAATGTCATACAAAATGGGACAATATAAAGTCCACAATAATCAAAATGTCAACATGCATGTAATTATTACACTTATTGGTAACTCATTGTCTTTCAATTGGGACACGATGTCCCATACATTATACAAAAATGTTTGATTTTCACAAAGAATCATTTCAAAATACACAAGAACTTGCATTAACATCCACATATCTTGATCATCATTCTTCATTGGAATTGTTGGACCAGTTCTCGAGCCACTTGCATGAGTTGGGTTATTTAGTTGAATGTTTTGTTGATTTCCTCGATTGTTTTCCTCTTCTTGCAATAGAAAAAAAAAACTTTATTTTATTATATGAATAAGAGGCCCTTTTTCATACAAAATGGGACAATATAAAGTCTGCAATAATCAAAATATCAACATGCATGTAATTGTTACACTTATTGGTAACTCATTGTCTTTCAATTGGGACACGATGTCCCATACATTATACAAAAATGTTTGTTTTTCACGGAGAACTATTTCAAAATACACAACAACTTGCATTAACATCCACATATCTTGATCATCATTCTTCAGTGGAATTGTTGGACCAATTCTCGAGCCACTTGCATGAGTTGGGTTATTTAGTTGAGTGTTTTGTTGATTTCCTCGACTGTTTTCCTCTTCTTTATCCACCATCTACAAATATAAAAATAAAATGCAATGAGCGTATCTACATTGGTGGGAAGAATGAAAATTAAAATAAATAATATACATGAATGTAAATTGAAAAGTGATGTACCATAGAAAGAATAAAGTCTTGAATGATGTACACATTCTTTCAAAACCAAATCTCATGCCTTCTCTTAACAACTCTTATGTTGTATCCACTCCATACTTTATTTCCTGCAAGCTTTATACCCCATAACAAATCATAGAATTAGTATAAAGGGTTTTTTTGTTCCATTAAATATAAAATGGGAGAGGTAAAACATCATAGATGCTTACAGATTTTACAATTAATTTTTGATACACCGACATATTACTCACAACCCATACTTAACCCAATGTTAATCAGTTTTTTCTGATTGCTCTTCTTTGTATATTAACACTTGCTTGAATATATCCAAGGATGGCCGACGTAAATTAAAAAAAAATATAAAGATCACAACCAATATTATATCTTAAGATGTTATAAGGAAATAACATATAATCACAAACTTTTTTATCAAATCCTTTTTTCCTTGTCATCTTGTCTTATGTGTTGAATGGGTTCCATTTTTTTCCTTTTCCACAACAAAACAATTGAAAATTGATATTTAATGCTAAATTAATTAATTACAAGTACATAATAGAATAATTTAATGATTTCATACATTTAAAGCACGCTGATTTTCAGATGGCTCCTTCTACAATACAATTATGTCCATTTCCTTTATAATGCAAGTATGTCCATTTCCTTTACCATCTCCTTGCACACTTTTATGGACATCACGACTTGCATATTTTGGATATCATGTCATTCACCCTTTGGGTTTTTCATAATCTTCTTGAAAATTTAAAATGACATAATTTTTTTTTTATTGATATGAAAAATAAATATTAATAAATGAATTATTTGTAGTAGTAGATACATATTATGTAAAAACATGTTTATGAATATTATTTTTTGAATGATTATTTTTTTGTTGTATGTTTTTTTATGTTGCAAGTCTGATAGGTCTAATTTATCATTGCTCTGGAAACGCTTCCTGTAGTTTAGATATAACCTGACTCTTGGAATCATTGGATTGATTTTGTACTGTAAGTTGAAAGTAATTCTATATGTTCTTTTCATTATATCTGTCATAGTTTTATAAAACAAATTCCCCCTTTTCATTAACTTCTTGCTCCACTCCAGATGAGCTAAGGAACAATTCATCATCCTTTATATCTTCCATAATTTTGTTTTCTTATTGTTGTTAGTCTATGCATAACATTAAACATATGTGAATTATATTGTTTGAAACATATTAGCCAACATTCTCAAGTGCAATATTATTGAAAATTGAAGAAAACAAATCTTATTCATTACTTTTTTATTCACCTGCTTCATCCCTCTGCAACTTTTCCATAGAGGCTTCATGCTCTTTTGCACATAGATAACAAAGAATCTTATCGAGCTTCCTCATTTTTTGACTCTGCATGTGACACATTAACCAATACATATTAGTTAAATTTACATATAATTCAGACATATTAATTTAATATAGAAATTACAAAGAACTTCCCTTCTTTGCAATTTTGGATGTGCTCCCATCATGTTGATTAGAATAATTGTTCATTGAACTCGTATCACACATTTCTATTAATAAACAACCTATACCATTAAATACAGAAGCTACTAAGTATATTATACAAATAAATTACATATCTTACAAATAAAAAAGTAGTCTTCCATTTTGATGTGCTTTAATAATCAAAATGCATTGGTGCTTCTCATACTTGAACGCACTCGGGAATCGTTATTGAACACAACATTAACTAGAATTAAATAAAAAAAATTCATATTTTCATTTATCAGTGCGATTTGTTTTATAAAAAATTGGTAATCAAAACATTGCGCTTTTACTATAAACGCATCGATGCATTAGAGAAATTATACCGCACCAAATATTGCGTAAGCATTTAAAAAAAACTGATAGGGCGAATATGGTTTCATATTTGACCCAAGAATTGGTCTCATCTGTAATGTCCCCATTCAAACTATTGCATAGCAGGACAATTCCATCAATCCTACTAGTTCCCTAGGTTGGATGGATACATTTGGAATTTTAATAATGGAGCGAATAAATGATGTTCAGACATTAGAATGGAATAAATATTAATAATGGAGCTTATTAAATAAATACAAGAGAAAATTGAAGTGGCAATGGAGCATGGAGACACATGGATATTATGGGGCCCACATAAGCTAGAATTTCTATGCCACATGGCATCTTCCTCTTGCAATTTCGAATCCATGGGAAGCCTAATGTTCTTGGATGAGTTAGAAGGCTAATACACTTTTCCATATTCCTCATAGGTTGAATTGGGAAGGAAATGTAACTTACATGGGAGAGGAAGAGTCAAATGGGATCTTCTTGGACACTTGGGCTAGATTCCCTAACATCTATGACATCTATGACACCAATGATGAAGATGCTATGACATTTATGACATATTGCATACCTGAAGGTTGAAATATAAAATTTATGACATGTAAAATTGAAATATAGCATCCAAGAGGGTGCTCATGTCATTTGGGGAAGCTCAATTCCTACTCAAATTGGGGGAAGATGGAAGGCTAGGAAAGGGAGGACACATGGAAAATTTTGAGCACATACCCTAATTCAAATTGTCTTGGGTTTGTGGATAGATTGGTAACCTTATAAGGTTATGTATGTTTATAAAATAAAGGGATCAACCAAGAGAAGGGATTTTTATTATTTGAGAAATTTTCATTTGTGAATTGAGAGAGCAAGTGGATGACTAGTTTCTTGCCTTAGCCAATTTCGAGGGTGAAAGATTCCCATCCAAGTTGGTGTTTGGAGAGGCCACTCAGGAATTTAATGGAGTTTTTATTTTCAGGTGTAATATATAGGGCAGCTCATGGTTCCTTCTAGTGCAACACTTTCTCTCAACCATTTCCAGTTTTTATGGCATATTCTTGCTCATGGAGGGATTACGCTTTGGGTGAGCTATTGTACTCTTTGGGAGAGATTCTCCTGATCCATTTATGATTTTAATAATTTTAATATTCTATTTTATTTATTTTCAGAAAGTCTCAAGTCTGAATATCAAAGGGTTGTATGTAAAAGTGACTATTAATGAGCAAACAATGACCATTTCCCCACTATATTGATGTATGCCTTGGTAATGTTGATTATTTCAAATGGAAGAATGTATATATGATATATTTATGATGAATGGAATTTAATTTATGAGTATTAAAAGTTTCATTTTCATCACTTAAGCATTCGAGGCCATTTTACTCAGTTTAATTGCATTTGGAGAAGATTTGGTGCCATTTCCCCAAGGGTCGAATTAGTGATTTTGTAGCTGTTTGGGAGAGGGTCATAACAACATGTATAAACTGAATAATGATGCATATGAGACCTTAACAATGTCCCTTAAAAATTATCTTCCTCTTTTGATAAATTCTAGTGGGTTTGGGAACATTTGAGAAGCCATTTCTAGAATTTACCCAAGGGGAATTGGAACCCCAATTTGCTAGTAAAGGCTCCAACTTTGAGCAGAATATTAAAAAAGTATGTAGAAGTAATTGGAGGGTCATAAATAATCCTTGAAAATAATATTAAATTATTAATATGATTCATACACCTTCTCATAATATTTGCGATCATTTGGGTCAATTTGGAGACCTAGACATCAAAACTAGTCAAAGGTCGAAATAAGAGAAAAAATGAAAAATTGGTCATTTTAATAAAATTTTGAAAAAGGTAAATTACAAGTGGTATCAAAGAATGGTATTTTCACCTGATGGTATTAGAAAGGATTCAAATAAATAATCCACCACCCTTATAACTTGAACTTGAAGGTGTTTTTTTTGAAGGAGAAGAAGTAGAAGAAGAAGAGGTACATTCTCTTGAAACTATGACTAACGAGGAGAAGGGACAGATTGATCATGATAAGGAGGAATATATTAATTCCATGAAACATATATTTGATGAAATAACCAATAACATGACCCAAAAACTTATGAAAGGATTCGAATTGTTGACTAGCCAATTTGGAAGCAAAGGAGTAATAGGAGATAGCAGTAGTTCACAATCAGAAGAAAAGAAGACAATGGGTGATCATATTTTCTCAAGAACAGGACCCCATAATAGAACCCATGAATTTCAAGAAAACCAAGTTGTACTGAACCTAAATTTATTATACCAAAGAATAAACTAACATTCAACTTGAACTTGCTACAATGGAAAAAGAATGGGATAAATTGGATGAAGATTGTAAGAAAAATGTACCATTTGATCAGTACTTTCTTGCTGCAAACAAACACAAAAAAGAGAAGATAATAGTTCTCTATACCAAAAAAAATAATTAAATTGTGCCATTGGTAAAGTTCCACTCCCTAATTTTGATGGTTCCTCTCAAAGTTCTACTAACACTTGGGTGCAAAAATTAGATGTGTATTTTCAACTGAATCTGATGGTGGAAGAAGATGCCTTAAAATGGCCATCTTGCACTTGGAAGGAGATGCCAATGAATGGTGGTTCCATGGCCTGAAAACTTTGGGTCATGATCAGGTTAAAACATATGGATAATTTATTGATAGGGTACCAGAGAGATTTGAGCAAAAAGAGGAAGAATTGTCTTTCAAAGAACTATCCCAATTGAAGTAAGTCAGAACCCCTACTGATTATATGATGGAATTTCAAAAATTATCAGTCAAGGTGGCTAATGTGTCTATGGGAAGGTTAGTATTGCTGTTCACTGAAGTTTTGGCTGAACCTTAAAATGTTTGATCATATCCCACAAGCCCACTACATTAAAAGATGCAATGAACTTGACTAGAGATCTCCAAAATGTGCTTCATAGAACAAGATTTCCTCCCAATCCTAACTCCGGATTTGAAACGAAACCTTGGAAAATAGATGCACCCGATAAGAAGAATTGGAAAAGAGATTCATATGAAAATAATAATAAATAAGGACTAAACAGGGATGAACTTGAAGAAAAAAATTGTGCTTCACATGCTTTCAACCATCGACACCGGGGCATAAATGTACCAAGGGAAAATCTCAATACATAGAAGTATTTTCTGATAATGATGAGAATGAATGGGGGTATGGATGAATAAGGAAACAATCCATATCAAGAGGAGGCATGTGAGACAATTGTTGAAGAAGAAATACAAGAACAAAATCAGCCTTCATCGGACAAAGCAAGAATGGCAATACGTTCAACAAGCCTCGTTATCACACTATTTGATGCAAGGGTGTGGTATTAGGACAAATAGATTCAGTTTTGGTAGATGGTGGAGCCACACATAAATTCATTGATGCAGATATGGTGGATAAAGGGAAGATACCTATTGAACCATTCGATAAATTCACACTTGTCATTCCCGGTCACAACACAATCCAGCGAAAAACATGGATTCCAAAGCTGTAAATCACCATAGGTAACTATACTTTTGTTCATAGTTTTTATGTAGTTGATGTTGCTGATACTAATGTGGTTTTGGGAGTGAAATGGTTGTATTCTATAGGGGAGTATACAATAAATTATCAAATTCCTGAGATGAAATTTCAAAATTCAAAAGGTGTACTAAGGGTTGTAAGAGGGCAACACACTTACCCAAATCAAGTAGTGACTTGCAATAGTATGAGATCTATATTGAGGCACAGGGACATAGAATGGGCTGCTGAATGTAATATCACATATCCCAAGCCAAACATAATTTTTTTTGAACACCCAAAGGAGATAGAGAAACTATTGCAAATGTATGAAAATTTTTTTAGAGGTATTCCACATGGTAGACCACGTGATAGGGGGTTGAGCACAACATTGTTTTGGAGGAGGGTACTTCACCCATTCAAATAAAACCTTATAGACATCCCAATAAATTCATAGATGAGATTGAGAAGGCCACCCAAGAACTCATAGAGTTGGGACTCATTAGACCAAGCTCTAGTACAAAATTTTTGCAAGAAGCACATGATTTCCCACTAGCTAGCCATCTGGGGATCTTCAAAACTTATAGGAAATTTAAGAAAATATTTTTTTGGAAGAGGCTGAAGGAATATGTGAATTAATGTAAGGTATTTCAGCTAAAAAATCATAACTTACATTCCGAGCTGGTTTATTGCAACAATTGCCCATTCTAGAGCAAAAATGGGACAATATCTCAGTGGATTTCATCACCGGTTTTCCCAAGTCTTTGGGTAAGGATTGCATATATGTGGTAGTGGATAGATTGAAAAAAATTTCTCATTTATTTTCTGTTACATCATTTTTTAGTTCTGCACAAGTGGCTGATATTTTTTTCAAATAAATCTTCAGATTGCATGGGATCCCCAAGAGCATTGAAAGTGATAAAGATAATAGATTCATGGGTGCTTTTTGGCAAGAAATTTTTAGATTGGTGGGAACTCAGTTGAATCGAAGTACAAGATATCATCCACAAATTGATGGACAAACAAATAGGGTGAATCAATGGTTGGAAGGGTACCTAAGAAACTGTGTGGGAGAGCAGCAAAAACCATGGGAAAAATGACTACACTTGGGTGAGTTTTGCTACAACACCACTTTTCATATGTCAATAGGGATGTATCATTTCAAAGAATTATATGGTTATGATGCACTTACCTTTTTTGAGATGATATTTGGTGATAGTAGAGCTCCAAAAGCTAAATATTGGGTGGAAGAGATCCAATAAATTTTAAATCTTTTGAAAGACAATTTGCAGGTTGCCCAAAATCAACAAAATAAATATGTAGATGGACATAGAGAAGAAAGGATCTTTCAGGTTAATGATTTAGTATATTTGAGGTTTCATCCATATAAACAAACATCTATAAAAAACAATGCGATAGAAAAGCTAAAACCAAGATACTATGGCCCATACAAGGTAGTTCAGAAGATTGGAGAGGTAGCATATGAATTGGAACTTCCGGAAGGGAGTAAAATCCATAATGTATTTCATGTTTCTTGTCTCAAAAAATCTATTGGTCATAAAATTGTCACTTCATAAATACTTCCTCCTTTGGATGATGAAGTTCAACTCACACTTGTTCCGGAAAATTTTTTGAAGACAAGGGAAAGGAGATTTGGAAGTAGAACTATCAAAGAATACTTAGTACAATGGAAGGATCTACCAAGTGAAGTTTCCACATGGGAAGAGGAGAAAATTTTGCAGCATCCAAATCTGAAAGTTCTTGAGTACAAGAAATATTGGGTGGGGAGGACTGTAATGTCCCCATTCAAATAATTGAATAGCAGGACAATTCCATCAATCCTACTAGTTCCCTAGGTTGGATGGATATATGTGGAATTTTAATAAGTGAGATAATAAATGATTTTCGGACATTAGAATAGAATAAATATTTAATAATGGAGCTTATTGAATAAATACAAGAGAAAATTGAAGTGGCAATAGAGCATGCAGACACATGGAGATTATGGGGCCCACACAAGCTAGAATTTTTGTGCCACATGGCATCCTCCTCTTGCTATTTCGAATCCATGGGAAGCCTAATGCTCTTGGATTATTTAGAAGGATAATATACTTATACATATTCCTCATAGGTTTAATTTGGAAGGAAATGTAACTTACATGGGAGAGGAAGAGTCAAATGGGAACTTCTTGGACACCTGGCTAGATTCCCTAACATCTATGACACCAATGATGAAGATGATATGACATTTATGACATATTGCAGACATGAAGGCTGAAATATGAAAATTATGACATGTAATTTTGAAATATAGCATCCAATAGGGAGCTCATGTGATTTGGGGAAGCTCAATGGGTTCCTACTCGAATTGGAGGAAGATGGAAAGCTAGGAAAGGGAGGACACATGGACAATCTTGAGCACACACCCTAATTCGAATTGGATTGGGTTTTTGGATGGATTGGTAACCTTAGAAGTATAATGATGTTTATAAAATAAAGGGATCAAACAAGATAAGGGATTTCGATCATTTGAGAAATTTGCATTTGTGAATTGAGAGAGCTAGTGGATGACTAGTTTCTTGCCTCAGCCAATTTCGAGGGTGAAATATTCCCATGCAAGTTGGTGTTTGGAGAGGACACTTAGGTAATTTATAGAGATTTAATGGAGTTTGTATTTTCAGTTTTAATATACATGGAATCTCTTGGTTCCTTATAGTGCAACACTTTCTCTCAACCATTTCCAGTTTTTATGGCATATTCTTGCTCATGGAGGGATTGTGCTTTGGGTGAGCTATTGTACTCTTTGGGAGAGATTTCCTAATGTGTTTTTGATTGTAATAAGTTGAATATTATCCTTTATTCATTATCAGAAAGTATCAGGTCTAAATATCAAATGTTTGTATGTAAAAGTGACTATTAATGAGTAAACAATGACCATTTTCCCACTATATTGATGTATGCCATGGTAATGTTGAGTATTTCAAATGGAAGAATGTCTCTATAATATATTTACGATGAATGGAATGTATTTTATGAGTATTACAATTTTATGTTCAGCACTTAAGCATTTGAGGTCATTTTTTGCAGTTTAATTTCATTTGGAGAAGATTTGGTGCCATTTCCCCAAGGGTCGAATTAGTGATTTTGTAGATGTTTGGGAGAGGTCATAATAGATTGTATAAAACTAATAATGATGCATATGAGACCTTAAAAATGTCCCGCAAACATCCTCTTCCTATGTTCATAAATTCTAGTGGGTTTGGGATCATTTGAGAAGCCATTTCCAGCATTTACCTAGGGGGAATTGGAACCCCAATTTGCTAGTAAAGACTCCTACTTTGAATAGAATATTAAACAAGTTTTAAGAAGTAATTGGAGGGTCATAAATCATGCCTGAAAATCATATTCAAGTATTAATATCATTCATACACCTTCTCATAATATTTCGGAGCATTTGGGTCAATTTGGAGACCTAGACATCAAAACTAGTCAAAGGTCGAAATAGGAGAAAAAGTGAAAAGTTGGTCATTTTAATAAAATTTCAAAAAAGGGACATTACATAATCACACCCAATGCCTTATATATTAAATCACAAACCCATTAAATCTAAAATCCCTACAAATGAAAATCCTAATTGTGAAATAATAGAGGGATTTAAACTCTAATGTAACATTTTGCACCCACATAAAATGAAAGGAACTTAACATGAAAAAAAGGGTTTCAAATTTGAAGGTAAATATGATATTTTTCCAAAATTTATTTAAAATCAAATAATAAAATAAATAAACCATGCATTGTGGTCAATAATAATAATTTACATGAAATTTCTATTGTGTATGGTTTTGTTTGATTCACCATAGATTACAAATTTCGATATTCAAAATAATATGGTTGCTCCAAATTTCTTCCCAGTAAGTTTGTCTTCCAAAACTCTCACCTCAAAATTTTGACAAAATAATGAAATAGTGATTAAGTTTTTTTTAACACTTTATAAAATTAGCTTTTTGAAATGAAATTCCTGCTCCTTTTTTCAGTTTATGGGAATTGATTCATGCGATGTTTTTATTTTTCATTTTCGAAATATCAATGCACTATTTACACAGGTGCACTGGTGTGTCATAACAGACAATGCATTGTCAAAATATACTAATTAAAAATATTTTAAAATAACAGTGCNCACACACACACACACACACACACACACACACACTACGGAGCGTATTAAAAATAAGGTTGCACCAATGTGCCTGCATATACTAAGCGCATGGAGGTCAATGATATTGAAATTTTCATAGATAACTATCCACTATCAAATATAGTGGAAATTTTATTTTGTGTATTTTTTTGGATGTTTCGATATGTTGAGTACATGGTTTAGTTGCACCAATGAGTCGAGCTGCTTAGGATGCACGGGTGTGGTTATATTATTATGGAACACCATATTAATAACAAATCCCTATCAATTTATGTTTCAGCTTAAAATGCTATATTCCTCTCAAATGTTCCTTTAGGATTCAACGAAATGAATTACAATACTTCATAGTATACATATGATGCTTAAACTCAACTTATTCTTACAAAATGGTTTCAACAATATATTGGAAGTTAGATTGTGATATGGTTTTCAATTATTTTATGACTGTATAAACATATTGAATATTGTTGATTTGGCTCAAATGTAGGGAGAAAAGGTTATAATATCAAATGACAAATTCTTCAAATTCCAACTCATTGCATATTGTTCAAAATTCAACAAGTTCTCCCTTTCCATCTCTAGTAAGTTTGGATTTTATTTATATTTATATTATCTAATTGAATTTATGTGAATCTGAAAAAAATGTATTCTATTTTTCAAGATCTAGTTCAAATGCATGAGATATTCCACTAGTTGCAAAATGTCGTAAGCTCTTATTAGGAGAAAGATACCACAAGTAGTTGGTATATGAAAACAAGAAACGAATCTACCCTTCTAATTGTAACATGCATCCTGGGTCACCAACGATAATTCACCATGAGTGGGATCTCTTATATGCCACCCCTGTAGTATGTAGTTGTTCAAAATATCAATGGTTGAAGGAGAACCCTTGACGTGTCACACTCACCCATTATACTAATGATTAACTACCCAATGTTGATGTTCTAATATCCACTACAATGATAAAAGATTAAATAATTGATATAGAAAATACATGTAGGAACACTTCCCTATACTCATTTTTGGAAAATTTGGAATCCAACACAACTATGTCTCATCCTAGATTGACCAACTCCTTTTCCTATGTTTAGTAAACTGAATGTTCTAGTGATCCAAAGTATGATAACAATACCACCCAAAACACCTCTACTAGGATATCCAAAAGGTTGCATGAGTTGAGAGAAAAAATGTCCAAGTACACACCAAGGTTAGTTCAATTGTTGGAAGGTAGCGATGAATTCTCTCTTCCCATGAATTTGAAAAGTAAATATAAAACTTGTTACAACCATTCCTTTTATGGCACTTGGTTGTCTTCTCTACCCATGCCTAATGTTGGAATTAAATTCTCTTTTTGTGATAATAGTTTTGTGATTGCCAAGTATAATATATATGCTGCAAATATTAGGTTTTTAATCCTTTCACATGTACTCAGTCCTCCCAAACAGTGAGTAGCACGTATTCCATTTTGTGGTCCTATCTATTGTCAGTCTAATTACTTGAATATTGTTAAATAAAAACGTAACATTTCCATGTATAATATGTTTATGAATGGTTATGTTTCTTGAAACTTTAACATGAAGAACATGTTACAATTTTATGGCCATCCATGCACTCATGTGAACATTGCAAGGTTCATAAATAGTTCTAGGTGCTCTTTATTTTCTATAAATTGTTCCTTTGAGAAACACTTCAATGGCCATGGGTTCTTTATGAAAAGTAAAGAATCCATATTTGTTTTTGTGCATGCAATACATATTTGTATCTTGGTGATAAGTTGTCAGTAAAATATAACTTTTGTAGACAATCAATTTCTCTTTAGAGATGCCTTGCATTGGGATTACCTTTATAATTCCCCTTGGGGTGTAAGACAAAAAACATTGATTATTTGCATTTTTTAATTTTCAATGGGATTGATGGAAATGTATTGCTCAAATTAAAATTTTGTTTTATAACTTTTTTACAGTTAAACATTTACTATTGGAAAAAATCTCATGCTTGCATAATAATTGTTTGGTATAGTGTTGGAACAAACCAATTGCATTGTGCTTACTAATATCATCGATTTAATGTTCAATATTTTTAAAATCAGGATTCTAGTGATGAGAATCCTATATACTATCTTTCGTTGCACCCCACTACAATGTCAAATCGAGAGAAGGATACAAAAAGAGCACAAGTTGAATAGGAAACATACCAAGAATCATTTAATCAACCACCTATTCAATTCCCACTATGGCTAGACTCACCAATTAGTAATGCCTAAAGTAAAGTAGTTCTTCACATGTTAACAATGGAGGCAATGAAATAGAGGTTGGTATCGATGAGTTCTTACAATATATGAGTGCCATGGATGTAATGTTGTTATATGCATTCCAAAATAATGAGCTAGGGGATGATGCTCAAATCACTGATACCATTTCCCAAAGCATTAAATTGGCTTTCACCACCCCTCTCTTTGCACCTAGGCCTTATAGCCCAAATCATCAATTCTCTGTCTGCGATGACACTTTCATGACGACATTTCAAATGTCGATTATCGCTTAGACAAAAGGAAATTATGGATGAAAGAGCCTTAATCTGAAATATGATGCTATGGCCTAAGTAATTCAATGATTACCTAGCACTTTCAAAGTTTTGTACCTACTTTTTAGCCAAAAACGAGTTAATGACCTATGAACTAGCGTTTTACACCCTAAGTTTCTTTAACTTTGCAATTGTTTTTCACCAAAATCCTAAAAATGCTTGTTTGCTTCAGATTGCCAATGTTTTTTTCCTACAATAAAATATATAAAATTTTGAATTTGGGGCAGTTTGGGTGGTTAGGTAACTACCCCATTAGATACAACCTCCTCTCATTTGATCATATCTATCTCCACTTATTATAAAAGAAAGGAATATAAGCCACAAGAGGGGACCTTTGGCCTAAGTATTGTCATGCTGGAGGAATTCCTATTTTCTTCCTTTTTGTTATCCATGCCCTATGTTTTGAAGTTGCTTCCCTAGTTAGTTTCAAACCTTGATACATTGGAGCTTTAATTGGGATTATTGGAGATTCATACAAGCAGTATATATAGAGTCAAGTCACGAGGTTCCACCGCAGAGAAAATGTAACATTGTACTTGTTTATACTATTTCAATAGAGATTTGACATCTTTCCATTCCCAAATTTTGTGTTAATTTCATGTTTGATATGGAAATTAGCATGTTGTGTTGAAAGTCGAATCTTAGGTTTATGTTATCTTCTTCTTTCAATTTATTGGTAATATTTACTATTGTCAAAATTATTTGAGGAAGGTTGTCTCTATCAGCTTTGTAGGTCTAAGCTTGGGAAATTTAGACTAAAACTAAAGTAGAGAAAGGAGTAACTTCGATCGATCAACATAAATGAGGTGCATAGATCCTCTATCCTTGATATATCCTAGTTAGAATCTGCTTGGTCTAAATGTGGTCATATACATGATTGTGAGCTTTTTTTCCCTGTTGATAGAGTCTTACATGTCGGTCTCATTCTACCTAGTATGTTGGTTACCTCACCCTAGTCATATTATAGTTTTTTGCGCAACATATTCCACTATGTCTAGACTCACCAATTTTTTATGCTGACAATAAAGTAGTTCTTCACATGTTGACAGTGGAGGCAATGAAATAGAGTTCAGTATCAATGAGTTCTTATAACATATGAGTGTCATGGATGCAATGTTGTTAGATGCATTCCAGGACAATGAACTATGGGATGATGCTCAAATCAGTAATACCTTCTTCCAAAGCCTTAAATCAACTTCCACCACCCCTCTTTTTAGACCTGGTCAATCAAATTCTACCTATTTGTAGACAACAATATTACTACACAACTTGAAAGAAATGTATGGAATGTTAGATGCATTTTTCATGGCACTTTTGAGGTAACTGACCATCAAATCCCTTATATTTTAAGGAATCTTATCACATAATCAAAATTGAAAATGGTTAATTTTATGAACATTAAAAGGCATTGTACATTTATATTGTCCACTAACTATATGTTATTCAGATTTAAGGTACTTTTGAGTGATAAGGTCTTGCTTGACAGCTGTGAAGAGGCAAATAAAATGTTGAAATGTTGGGTTTTGAGTATATATCATATCACGTGTTTATAAATTATTGTATTCTATACAGAGGTGAATATGTAGACTAAGAGATATGTCAAAAATGTGAGCATGATAGGTGCCATAATAAAGAAACAAGTATAAAGCACATGTTCCTCCTCATAAGATATTGAGGCGCATGCATATAATCCCAAGGATCGGAAGGATCTTTTGTTTTAAATAATTAGATATGTTGTAGGGATGGCATGCCTTGCACTGAAGTGAGTCAGGGGTTATGCGAGCCCCAATAGATTCAATATCTATGAATCATATAGAGGATACATGGTCCAATAAATTCAAGGATGAAGTATGGAGCCTTCGATTAAGTATATCCATGGATGATGCCAACCCATATTCCCTCCAAAACACCAACTGATATGTTTATCCTGTTGTAGTAATAAATAACAATACCCCCCATGGTTTTTCGTGAGGAATGGACATATTATGCTATCTTTTATAGTCCATATTAGAATTCAATTGAAGAATATGAATGCTTACCTACAACCATTTATCGATGAATTGAAGAAATTATGAGAAGGTATATAGGTATATGATGCATCAAGACCCATCCCAATAAAGAGGAGTTTTATGTTGTATAGGATATGCGCATACACCACACATGATGATCCGAGATCAAGAGTTTTCTTTGGTAAACATGTTGTTTGATTTATTTATATTTAAAACAATATTTTTTGGCATATTTAATTTGGTGTGACTATTTTGATCTTTAATACTAACATGCTCTATATACCATAACACTGCAAGTATTGTAACAAAGGGTATCACGGATACAAATGTTTTGTGCCTTCTATGAAGGTTAAGTGGTCTATCCACATACAAAATCCAGTGTACGACTGCTCAAGGGTATTCCTCCCAAAATACCACCCTTATATATGACCAACATCTTCTTTCAATGGTAAACTGGATAGAACCCAAAGGCCTGAAATAATGACACTAACTCAGTGGCTTAGGGAATATGATAGAGAGAAGGAGAAGGAAATTACAGAAATACTCGAATCAAATATGCATCTTGTGTTCTATTATCATGAATTCTTTGACATCTATGTTGAGAAAATTCCCATCTAGATTAAAAGGAAATAAATATTTTATGAGATTACATATTGGGAGCAGCTTAAGATTGTACCCTCTTGGCTGTTTAAAGAAGGTGATGTCCCATGGGTTTAGAAGAAAGACGATCTTTCTTTGGCAAGGAAGTTATATTGGGTGTGAAGGAATGTTATTTATATGGTTCTAATCTATGACGTTGCTTCATTGTGGATGAAAATTTTGTCAACTTTGAAATCACATGATCTGAACCTTCTAAGGGCATGCATGCCAATTTTTATTTTTATTTTTTACCCCACAATTAAATTTTTACGTGTTCACTTTGTAGTGTTATTATCCTTCGCTTGTGCGTGGGTGTTTGAACCATGAATTTATCGAGGACATGTGGTGTGCCATATCTAAACTATCTACATTTGTATGGTGGATCACATCAAAGAATATTCACATGGCTAACATTCTACAATGCCATCAAGAGATAACTGAGATTGTTTGTATGTTTGAGAAGGAATTGTCAATGAGTTTCATGGACTTGCAGGTTCATATTATAATTCACCTTGTTGGTGAGTTTGAATTATTGTGGGTGGTCTCATGTCATTGGATGTTCTTCTTAGAGAGGTAGATGAAAAAATTGAAGTGATTTATTCAACAAAGGGAAAAACCTGAGGGGTCTATGGAGGACGAGTACATAGTAAATGGGTCATTTTATTATTCTATTGAGTACATCAAGCAAATTGACCACACACTAGACAATGTGATTTGGGATGATGAATGCGATGAGGACAAAAGGGAAGCAAATCTACTCCAAACAAACAAAAAAAAGGCACATAATAAAGAGTAAGCCACTTATCTTTCCTCACATTTCTACATAATAACTATTCACAATGAACTTCATAATCTATATTTGATCTCATACATATGATATGTCGATTTGATTTCACGAATACAACAAGGAATTCAGAAATTAATGCCATCATTAAATTCATTCTTTACAATGTAGAGGCTACACAACCATGGGTCAAATAGTATGAAGAGAAGATGAGGAGATGGGACATTGACATAAAGAATTTAGATGGTGGAATTCTAGAAGCATGCCTTATCCTAATCATTCAAAATAAAAATATGCCAATGATCCTTCACAATAGTTGGGCCGTTGAACAATTTAGAGAGAAACATGGTGTATCTGATCATTACCTACCCGCTGAGGAGGATGTGATAAACATAGGAATCGGGTGTAGAAACTAGTTAATAATCTCATTATAATGGTCTAGGTATTATGCATATGATACCGTCATTTGTTTAGTTTTTTCACCTATTGATGTGGGAATATGGGCATCATTGGGCATCATTTGTTCAGTGCATGTGTTCCTATCTATGTGGGAATATGGGCATCATTTTCAACCTAAAGATGTCAGTGATGGAAGTCTTACACAAGAGTATGGAGTGGGAGTCAAGTTTGACCAATATAGCTATGCCAGGCACTGCGATCAAAACCTAATAGGGAGGAAGTTGGATTATGTCAGAAAGATACAAGAGATCATTCAAGTGGACTTTTCATCTTTTCAATGTGTTGTTTTTAGGTGCAAGTGGTGGGAAGATCGTGTTAATGGGGTGATATGTGTCAACTCTAGAAATATGCAGGATGAAATTAAGGATCTTTATGTTTTTTGAAGCAAGCGTATCCGATTGGAGTGTTAATAGTCGAACCTGACTTCCATGTTTAATGGTAAAATATGAATAATATATTAGATGATGATATTACAATGATGTATTGGCCTTAAATATGGCTTGGATACTTGATGTTGAGGAGACTCCTCCTTTCATAATAACTTAATTAACATAACTATTAATTATTTAATTATTATCTTATTTTTGTTCATTACATTGCCACTCACTTTAAGGGAGCTTTGTCCTCAAAGCTTGAGTATTTACTAATGTCGTCCTTCATTATGATTCAGTGTCGGTATTAGAATCAGATGAGATTTATCGTGAAGAGACTTGCACTTCCTTTCCATTAATGATTTTGCATTGTATAGTCTGATTGTTCCTACATTTATGGCCAGGGGTCCAGTCATCACTGCATCGACGACATATGTTTTTCTTCTTTTTTCTATTATCAGAGTAACTGTTAGATGACTTTGACCTATTTTACATTTCATAGGCATATGATTGAGGTTTGTGACATTGATGGCTGGGTGACCACGTATCTTCACAGTACCTACATAATGTCTCTTTTTCTTATCTATAATGGTTATCACCTCTTGTTCTTATTCCTTCCAATTTGCGTTCTGCTCCTTGAATTTATATCTTGCTATTTCTACATTAGGTATGTCATGTAACTTTAACTCTTTTTTGGAGGTATGGTTTAAGACCTCCTAAATAGGTTTCGAGTCTTTGCTTGTCAGACAAATCAAATACTCGTGTCGATAAGGATTCCCACTGATGTGTGAATTCCTCAACGCTTCCAACCTGTTGTAATCTGGTAAGTTTACTGAAAAATTCATCTTCTTTGATTCCTTGAAATCTATTAAAAAAATTATTTTTGAACAAGTTCCAGGTGTAGGAAAAATTATCTCTCCTCCACCATAAGTACCAATTATAGGCATACCCTTCCATATGCATTGACGCATATTTCACCTTCTCCTTGTTAGATTGAATATTGTAAATGTCGAAGTATTCTTCCGCTTTATTTGGCCAAGCAATGCATTGGTCTTCACTCCCATTGTATTTAGACAACTCTATTTTTGCGTTAGGTGGGTACACTATGTAAGGAAGATATTGATTTCCTTTTGCCTTACGGTTTGATGGTGGCTCGGAACTACTGGACAATGCAAGTAACATATTTGAATTGTTTCATTGTTGGCGGTGATTTTTATCCTTTTTATTCTCTACTATCTTACTGATAACGTCTATTTTGTTGTTTAATTGTGCCTCCATATCCGTCAATACTTTTGTTTCTATCTCTTTATTAAGCTTCACATTGTTAATGTTTATTTCTTTTTGCAATTATTCTTGATTCTTTGCGAGTGTTTCCTGTGTGGCAACATGAAATGAGGCATCTAACATGTATGGACTGTTGACTTGTTCCGGACTAGGTATGAGTCTTTGTAACACCTCAATTAATGTATTATGGTTCTGCATCATGGTGCTCAAGTTTAGTGTTAAGGTTTTTATGTTTTGAGTCATGGTACTCATTTTTTCATCCAAGCCTTTTTGTTTTTCGTTCAGGATGTCAAATTTTTCATCCAACCCTCTTTCTAGTACTAGAACAAGCTCGTCTTTGAGTACTGTATTGTTATTTTTCATCACTTCCTTCAAGATTTTTTGGTTAGCGAAAAGGGATTGATGTCCTTCTCCATTTTTTCGATTTGCTCTTTTAGATCTACCATGGTCTTGGACCTTGTATGCGGAGGTGTGTAATTCGAAGCTATTTTGGTTTGAGAGGGGTGAAAAATATTTTTACTAAGGATGGTGAGGTTTAAAGGAATAATAATTAATTATTATATAATAAAATGTTGGTTACATTTTCCCAAAACATTGTGACCAAGTGTTTTTTACCTAGATGTGCTGGATATGGATTGGTGGTTTGTATTAAGACATGGCCCTAGATCTAAACATATCTTTGAGGAAAATAATGCTATCATTCCAAGCGAGGAAGATAATAATCACGGTGATGGAAACATAGAGTGATATGTACATGTTTTATTAATAATTTACATTATTGATATATCATTTTATTATTTTTACCTTTAATTATCTAATCATATTGTTTATTTTTCATGTTATGATGGTGGAAATGGAAAATTAATTACCTGATGTTTTTAAACAATTTTAGTTGGTTAACAATCGATCTGATGTGAAATGTGTTTGTCTATCAAGTAATTTGTGATTGTATGGAATGATTGATTGAAATTTTATTTTATTTTATTTGAAGGTATTTATATCTCATTTCGTATAATATAATATAAAATATTAGAATTATTGTGGCAACATTATTATGGCATGTTGATATTGAAAAAATATAGGTTAGTGTGTATCATATGTGTGTCGACATTTCATATGAATTTCTAAGAATGTGGAAATAACCAAGTTTATATTGATTATGTTCATATTAACTAGTAAGTAATAAACACATTTTAATATTAATTTGAAATGTACAGTTCATTTACAAATTAAGTGCACTTAAAAGGGACATCTATAATGTGTGAATGCATTTTATTTGTGTCTTGAGAAACGGTAACACACTCTATTATTAGATTTTAATCTATTAATTTACACAATATTAATGTCTCTAGTAATCACAAAACCACTTTCAAACTCTAACAATGCAATCACAATAAGGTTTTGATAAATGAAGTTATTTATAACAATTCACCAACTCATCATCACTAACATGATTAATTCTTTAGCTTGACATGAGGGATATTCATGACCAATCTCTTTGCATATTTAAGGGAATTGTGTACCTATAGTCTTGACCATAATATACACCCATATCATAATCTATCATAGGAAAACTCTTTATTAGGTTTGTACATGGAAAATATAGTCAAATTTATTCATCTAGTCAATCTTAATTAATTTTTGGAATTTATCCTTACAAGAACAGATACACTCTCTGTACTATGTCTTTTTGACAATTCAATGCACAATAAACACTTATCTAAGAAGAGTATACATCCATGTAAGGACTAGGTGATCTCTCCATTCTAGTTATGAATTAATGGAGTCCTGATATCATTTTGACAACAAACTTTGGTCATAATGACATCACTATTTTCTTTGAACTAATGATATACTTATTAAATGCTCTTATAAAATTTAAATGTAATAATTAGTGGCCAAGTGCATAGTAATTGTAATATTTAATGCATCCAACAAAGGTATCATATTTATAACATATTTTTTGACATCTATGTTAATAAAGTCAAGAAATGTTTAAAAGACGATTGTTACAATGCAATTAACATGGACACACTTATTGTCATCCTTCATAGATTATATTATTATTTTTATATTTAAAATTTTAATTCTCTTCATGAATAAAAAACTCAACCTTCTAATCATTTTACAATTTTTATAGACTTAACATTAAGATGAATAAAATCAAGCTTAAGGTAATTAAACCTAAGAGAAAATATCATATTATTTTCAATGGTGGTAACACCCTGCATACACATCAATTTAAATTGTCATTTAAATTAGAAGGACAATGGTGAAGTGATTAATAAAAGGAAAATTGATACAAATATTTTATACAGTGTAAATTTAATTCAAGCAATTTTTTTTCCAATTTTAAGTGCATAAAGAACAAAATTAATACTTTCAAAATTAGAACCAATGGGACTCATTACCTCCATAATGAAACTACTCAATAATCTAGTCAAAAAATAAATTGGGATTGGTTTTGTAAAATATGTGACAAATAAGAGTTGAGGAAATAATATCATTTCCTTTTCACATTGCCCATATTTAAAAATGTAATCTGAAACTTTACTTAGATTTATATATTAGTTTATCGTTCACCTTACCAATAGCACTATGAACCTAACATTTCCATTTCTTATTGCCATATGTATCTTGCTATTGCAAAATTTTAAATGTAAGAGTATTATGTGACTGTACACTTGTAATTGAAATAAAATTTGTACATTTGAAAGTTTGTATTTTAAATTGTAATTTTGCAATTTCATAAATTATTTTTTAACTTTGAAATTTTGTAAATTATTTTGAATTGGTAAATTATTTTGTAAATGTAATTGCAAATTTGTAATTGTATTTGCAAGTTCTGATTATAATTGTAATTGCAACGTGCGATTATAAATTTGCAGTTGCAATTGTCCAATTTGTACTTTGTACTTTGTAAATACAATTAGTAATTTCTTATTGTAATTGTAATTATAGTTGTGAAATTATAATAACGATTGTAAATTGTAATTACAGTTGAGATTGTAACTTGAAATTATAACAAAGATTGTGCACAATTTGTAATTATAATTATACTTACAATATAAAAGACATTGACACAAATATATAAATAAATAAATAAAATTGCATCACACACATGAATCATACTCATCGACATAAACAAAATACATCATACACATGAATATAAATATCATAAAATAATTTGACAACCCATTGAGTTCATAAAAAAAGTCTATATATACATAACAATAAAAATATTACAATGTGATCATCAAATCAATGGCCACTGCCGCCATCACCTAACATCATATAAAGTACCACCATCATCATCATGACCACCTACTAACCATAAACATCACACACGTATGGAAAACATCATCTAGCATACACATCTATCACCACCTATCAAACATAAGCACCATATTACATACACATACAACATGAGCTAACATAATATAACATACACATCAAACATCATCTAACATACACAAGTAAATATTACATACCATCATCTAACATATAAATAACATATTTAAACATAATATAACACACAAATATAAAAATAACATCAAACAAAACACAAGTTGGATTATCTAACATAACCATCACACACATCTAACATACACACCTATTAAATGCACCTAGAACACACACACACACAAACACACATATGAACATCAACATCAAGCTCATGATAACCAAATATACATCTCCAATCCAATAAAATCTATGAGATAGTTGGTACACCTCCAGTTTCAAAGGCATCACTACCTTTGCTAGCAGAGGTAGAGGCATTGACACCTCCACTAGCAGAGGCATTGACACCTCCACTAGCAGAGGCATAAGTACCCCTTCCAAAAAAACAATTAGCATGGAGAGAAACATATATACGTCCATGAATATTAATCTCACCCATTGCAACCATACTATCTATATATGAGGTGAGTGGGGTAGGAGATGATGGATGGTTGTTTTAGTGAGGAGGATAGGCTGGTTGGTTGACCAGTGGATGAATTAGATATGGTGGTGGGTTGGCTAAGCGTGGAGAATTAAATAGTGGTTGATCACCTTAGAGAGGAGGAGGAGGAGGTGGATGATATGTCTAGGATATTTCCTCCTGGTGAGGAGGAGGAGGAGGAGGATCATCCCCCTCTTCAGATGTAGAATCATCCTCTAGCCTCCAAGCATCTAGAAGGATAGACACATCAATGATATACTATATAAAAAATATTATATCATGAAGAACTATCTTGCATAACTCTACTAGCTGAAGGTCTCACATGATCTCATGTTCATGTATAGGCAAGAATCCCCATCGATCCAAAAATGCGTACAACTTATCTGTGACATCCTATCAAAACCTATCATCTATCCTAAACATAGTCTAAGTCTAGGTAATGTAGGTACCTGAATCCCCTGCATATCCTCATTAGGTTGAATGCATGGAGTCCCATCCCCATCGTATGTGGAAATTTATGCAAAATATATAGTACACAATGATAATTAGACAATTTCATTAAACTATTTAATAAAACAATTTAAATAAAATGTTAGAATAAATTTCATTTACGTTAAGTAAGTCCACAAATTGCAAGTATATTAATTTAAACATAACTCTAATATTACCTATGTCATCTAGTGGCTTAGCCTGGGTGAACAAAATGTTGTGACATGCTCTCTAATACAACCCCACATATGGGTATGGTAGAAGGTCCAAATTATCATCCTCCTTGCTAACTAGCATCTCCAACACCTCTAATGTGCCCCTCGACGAGAACACTGGTTGGCCCCTCTTGAGAAACATTTGTCCATACACATGCATCCACACACCGATAATCTTCCTAGGAGGGTGACAATCAAAATTATTTCCTTGTGGTAAAAAACCCCTAAAAAATTTAAAAAAAATATGTGAACCAAAAGGTAAGTTGATCCTCCCATTAATTTGTGAAAAATATCAATCAAGACAAAAACAAAACTACCACAAAAAAATGGCAGACCACCTAATGCATCGAGGTCTATGCACTAAATAATATACATAAAATAAAGTAGGGAAATTAAGGCACTACCCACACGGAGACTTCACTTAGTGAACCTGTCACATAGCACGTGCGATCATGGGATATTAAAGAATACCCTAATGGTGCACTATTATTTTAAGTTATCTCTAACATGTAAAAAAATATTTTTTAAATTTTGATGGTCGTTATGAACTATGTAGCACATCGTGCACATGATGTGCTATACATAGAAACACACCATGTAAATTTACATGTTTAATTGTGTAACAGTGCGAGCCGAATGGCTCAAACAAACTGCACATGTTTATTTTATTTTATTTTTAAATAGGTAAAATAAATCTCAATTTTAATTTTCAATCTATTAAAAATTCAAATTAGGAGGTAATAAAGGGTTTACCTAGCCACTTATACATTGGGGAGGCATGCTTGGATGTACACCAAATTTCAAAATTTTCCAACCATTTGGAAAAATTCAAAATCCACTAAGAAACCAATGGAAGAAAGCAATGCCACCACATGGAGCACTGATGGTAGGGTATGAATGAGGAAAGTATGAGACCAGTTCTTAGGTGCTTAAAAGCACTCCAAATGATAAAAATGTTTTTCCTTAATTCAATATCTTTTTATTTAACAATGTTACGATGTGTGTGAAACTCGAATGCACTAGTGAAGTTATTAAGAACAACCACACCATAAATGAAAATAAAAATAAAAATTAACCTAATATGGTTCCCTCTAGTATTCATTTACCCTACTTCGGTGCTTTGAAATAGGTTACACACCAGTGCGCCTTAGTAAGTTAAATGCACCAGATGTAGATTTATATATATATTTTTCGCTTGATAGTGTTTCCTATTGTCGTGCCACATGATTTATTTCCACACCGATGCATTCATTTTGTGTGTGTGAACTGTTGTGTTTGTTTCATACATGTATTGGTGTGTTTTGTATGTATAAAATAACGAAAAAAAAAATATGCTAAAATTCCTCCTTCTTGCCTCCGCTAGTGACCTCTGCTACAAACATATATTTGGGATCCTTTTACAAGAGAATCCTCTATAGAATCCACTACAGGTCCTTCTCCTTCTAGGGACTTCTTCTTTTACCTATCCTATTCCCTAGCCAATCTCTTTAGTTTTATGAGATTATCCAAGAATTTCTCAATCATCGACACCCCAACATACATATCAATCCTCGACCAATTAGAATGCACTAAGAGTTGTAACTCCTCATCTTCCAACCATATATTATTAAATTTGAATCAACCAGGAGGATTAGGATCTTTTGTTGCAATTTGAAGCAATATAAGTTGATGATATGACCAGCCAGGTACCAACCCATGATATATAAAGTCCAATATCTGAAACAAAAACTTATGACATAAAAATATATCCAATATTCTGGAAATTCCCCTCCTGCCACTTCTAGAATTTCTCCACATAGGTATCAATCATGAAGCCTCTATTTACACTAACCTTGGATCATTGAAAACATGACATAAATAATTTTTAAAGGGTGTTTCCAAGGAGAAGCACCCCAAATTTCTATTTAGGACAAAGTCAAGTTTAGATCCCCAACAAGAATGACATTACCCCCTATCAACATGTTGCTGCCGCAATTGTTCTCCCTAAATTTACTTTATTTAAATTCTGGGCCCCTCCTCATCGTTTTGCTTGGTTTGGTCGTGAAACTCTTGAGCCTATCAGGCGTTTTTATTTTAGTTTTACTTTGAAAATGGATGTCAGCTGGTTTATTTATGCCTTCTTCAGTTTCGGTTTGAGTCGTGGATGTCTGGTTTTCTGGTCGAAGAAAAGGAAAATTTTTGTTTTTTAGAGTTCCCTTTTCGAAGAAAGAACGAACCCAGCTGTGCCTGATCCTTAAAACTGTTTGAATATTTGATTGTTTCTTGCGATCATGCCTCTTTTTAATTTCAGATCGGAAGCCATTAGTCCTCTGTTCCATCGCCGTTGCGGCCCTCAGATCATTCTTGCGTCCGACTCTCTAAATCTCACCGACGTCCGATTCGTACTTTAACCTTAAGTCGCTTGCCCATAGCCCTGACCCGTCCGCCGTTGCGGCTGGGAGATCCTCTGAGCTTCCGATTCTAATGTCTGCCGACGTCCGACTTATCCTCCTCTTGCCCTCGTCGCTTGTCTCCAACCTTTGTCTCATCCGCCGTTTCGGCTGGGAGATCCTTTCAACTTCCGATGTACCATCCTTTCGACATCCGATTAATGGTGTTTCCTGCCTGTGGAGTAGTATTCCCGTTCGATGTAAGTATTGTTGAGCCTCCAGTAAGTTTCCCGCCATGGGCTAAGTAGTGGTATCGGCGCTTGGTGACTTCCTTGCGGGCTGGTCGTTTCATGAGTTAATCTGACTATTATATTTTATAACGTAATCCCAGTGGATGATGCTTGTCGATCGATTGCAGGTGAGCGCGGAGGAGCGATCAAAATGCTACAGCGTGAAGATAGACGGACCGTTTGGTAGAGGTATAACTGAGGCTCAGGGAATCGCCGTGGAGAACCATGGCTGTAGAAGACAAAATCCGGAATAATTAATACGCAGAAACGGATCAGTTACCAAGTGGTTCATAATTGCATGCACACAAAATATCGGAATGTGAAGCGTTCGAGAAGTTGAAAGGTCATGCGTCTGGGGGGAAAACAAAGCACTTTGTAGGGGAAGCCCAAAGGGTCGCAAATGGTAGTTTAAATATCTGAAAGTAGGAATGAGACAGGGCTTTTTCCCTGGGAAATTTTGTAAACCATCTATTGTAAGAGGAACTACTTCATTTTACATGAGAGACTGCAAACTTGTCTTGCTGGAAGAGGTGCAATATGGAATACATCACATGTATTTAATTGAGCTATGTGAAGAGGAACTATTTTGTTTTCAGCTATGACTCTTTAACCGTGAGAATGTTCTGATTTATGAACCTATGTTCTTGCTGGAATATTCTTAAGTTTAATTTCGTGATGTGGTTTTCCATGGTGAGTAATATTGGCTTGTTCATAAATAATCAGCTATCTGGTTGTTGAAATATTTTGTAGAGTGTTCATGTGTTTTGGAAGAAAGTCTCAGCTATCTGAAACATTTCACAATGCATGTACTGATTGTATTATTCACCCAACATGATAATTCTGCTCCCTAGGGATAGATTAGATAGTTAGTTTATTTCTTATTGTATCTGATTTGGTTGCTTGCGAGCACAAGACGAGAGGTAAGAACCTGCGCATCACATTGTGACCGCTCCCTGCATCTTGATCACCCTGCATTTAGTTAGGCACTTGCATTTCATTTCTTAAAGGCAAAAACACAAAAAACTCGGTGGGCCGGGCCGCAACCGGTAAATCCTTTGTTTTGTTTCTTGACCTACGGTAGCCGGACCGCAAATCGGACGGATTCCCTATTCCAAATAGTCAACAGGCTAGTTGGGAACGTTGATTGGGGAGAATCCCTTACTGTTGCCGCCTGTGAATTTCCAGGCCTCAACAGTTTTGGCGCTAGAAGGAGGGCCGCCAGTGCATGGCTGGCCGAGGAAACCCGTTTTCCCGAGATTATTCCGCTGGTTACAGTTCTGAAAGTAGTGGACCGCGCAATCCAATTCCGGAAGAAGGAAAAAGAGAACATCTATATGCTGTTGGTAACGAAGTAGTTAACGACCTAAGAAGACACACCTGGGCATACGCAAAGAAGCTTGGAGGGTTACCAATTATCCCTGACTTACCTAGAAGAGAGTACAAGATGAAAAACCGTCCTATAGCAGAAGATTCATTATTGGTTGGAGACTGGGAAGAACTTGTAGAGACTGCTTTGCAAGAAGTTGAGCTACCTTTGAATCAAGAAGGCCCAGAAACCCCTTACATTTCTCCTGTTCACACCCCTGTTGGTTCACCTCCTCACTCTCCACCTCAACTCATGGCCGGTGTTAACGCCAATCAACCTCCTCCCAATCCACCTAATCCACCACCTGCATGGAAAGCCAGGTCACCCCTAAACTTGAATCCCCCTTTGCATGACCTACCTCAAACCTTTGAGAATTTACTGCCTAAATTTGACCCCAATGAAAAGATCCTAGTGGACAATCACCTACAAAGTTTCTACTTGGCAATAGAAGGTCTGAGGGCTGGGGAACATGAAGATGTAGTGTGCAGACTTTTCCCGCATACCCTCAAAGGAGCTGCTGCATCTTGGTACTTTGGGTTGCCTGCTAATTCTATCCCGGATTGGGATACTTTCGAGAGAATTTTCAGGAGTAAGTATGCAGTTCAAAAGACTCACGCAACCCTTATGAAAGGACTATGTGCACTGAAGAAAGAGAAAAAGGAAAAAGTGCACAGTTTCACACAAAGGTTCGCAGCATATCTTAAGAACTTTTCTGAAACAGACAAGCCTTCAGACAAAGTACTAATTGAGTACTATACTTCAGCTTTGGGTCCTGATCTGGCCATGTTTGTGAAAGGTAGGGCCAAGCCTACTCTGACAGAAACCTATGAAGAAGCAAAAGTGGTGGAGGCTGAAAGAGAGAGTATTGAATATTACCCTGAACAATCAGGAGAGAGAAGGAAAACTTTATTGTTCACTAAGCCTAAAGAGGAGAAAGCACCAGATTATGAAAGTATGGCCAAAATGATGCAAAAGCTGTCTAATAAGATCATAGACTTGGAAAAAGAGAAGGAAACACAGAAGTTCTATAGGCCTTATTATAAGAAAATGGAGGAAAACAATCAGTCCCAACCTCCTCCTCACAATACTGCGTCTATGAATCTGACAGAGATAGGGATGGAAAATTTCCGCACCTTTCACCAGCAGCCTCACTCCGAAAGGAACTGTCCACAATGGATAAATTCAATGACGTTAGTTATGAATCAGATGTTGGATTCGAGACTAACGGAACAAGATGATGATGAAAAGAAAGAAAATACTGCTTCTACTTCTACAAAGGAACAGGAAGAAGAGACTATGGCATTATGGAGTTCTGTCTCCTTACTCGATGCAGAAGAAGATATAACTAAAAAGCACAAAGATATGAGGGAGGCTAACATGACAACTAGAAGTCAAGGGACGGTTAGCAATGACAGTATTTTACTCCCGAAGATCAGAAGGTTGCAAAGAAATATCAGGAAGAAATTTCAAGATAAATCCATGGCTGATAAGACTCCGGAATTCACTATTACCAGCCAAGATCCTAAGCAGAACAAAACGCTGCCTGAACTAAACAAAGAAAAGGTGAATGCTGATAAATCTTAGTCCATTAAGCAACAAATAGAATATGACGTTGTTGAAGATTTAAAAAAGATAAAGGCAAACGTCCCTCTGTTTGAAATGTGCAAAGTACCTCAACGAAAAGAAAGATTGTTGAAAGCACTGGAAACATCAGAAGAGGAGTGGCCTGCTGACAATCAACCTCTGGACGAAGAAGAAATTGGAGAAGCTAGCACTGGAGGTAAGTCTAAAACTAAACAGCCACCCTTCCTCCTGACGTTTGAAATTTTTAACCATAACGTTCACAATTGTCTAGTAGACTCAGGGGCGTCAATTAATGTCATGCCCATATCAGTATGTAAGAAAATCAATGGGCAGTTTAAGCCAACCATGTGGAGGGTGGTGCAATTGGATAGGACAGACATTAAGGTAATTGGTGAGATGGAGGACGTTCTAATCCATCTGGCATCAAATGACAAAGTATGCCAAGTTATTAACATCGTGGTGGCTGATATACCAGACGCTTACGGCCTGGTCCTGAGCAGAGATTGGTCAGCTAAATTGAATGGATATTTTGCCTCAGATTGGTCGCACCTGTGGTTGCTGTACAAAGGAAGTCCCAATCAGATTAAGCTTTTGAGAGAACCTCATATGAAGTACAATGTTACTCAACTGGATGAGAAGAATATACCGGTTGAACCTGTGTTGGGAAACTATTTCCTCGAACTGGAACCAAGGAACTATCAAGCGGAGAAGGCCAGTGACACATCTAACACCCAGCCTAATCGCCTTCATTTTTCTCAGGCTGTTGAGATTGACTGTAACATAGTAGACTTAGCAGTAGGAATAGATTCATTTTCAGTAGTTAATGATTTTTGGACTTTATTTTTTGATGGCTCAAAGACATTAGAAGGGTCGGGGGCTGGATGTGTCCTTATTGATCCACAAAAGAATAAACATTTCTTGTCATGTAGATTAGAGTTTGAATGTACTAACAATACAGCTGAATATGAAGCACTGGTGCAGGGACTCAAGAAAGTGATTGAATTGAAGGTAAGTAGTTTAAAAGTTTTTGGGGACTCAGAAATAGTTGTAAAGCAAATAAGAAATCGAATACATTGTGTTTCCCCCCACTTGAAAGCTTACCAAAACGAGTTATGGGATTTGCTTAAATGTTTTCATGCATTCAATATTATTTCAATCCCAAGAATGAAAAATGCGGCCGCTGATCTTTTGGCCACATCAGCCACCAGGCTGGTACCCACTAATAACAGATGTTCTGTTGAATTACTTTTCAGGCCTTCAGTACCTGACATGATCACCAACTTGCGAGTATTTGACAATGACCAGCGAATAATCGAGTGTTTGACAAATGACGAGATCTTTAAAGGAGCCATTATCGATGATGAAAAACACCAAGCCGAGATGAAATTTGATAATTTCGTCCCTAAAGGGGTCAGAACATTAGAGAATATGTTTGACTTGGATGAAAAATTCAGAAGACCCGCTAACGTAAAGACGCACAACTCAACTCTACAGTTCGAACTGGTAAACTTAGGGACTGAAACGGATCCTAAGTTTGTGAACCTCGGCAAATGTTGTTCACCAGTCGAGATGGATAGGTTCATCAGTTTGTTTAAACAGTACAAAGATGTCTTTTCCTAGACGTACCAAGATTTGAAAACCTACGACACTAGCATCATCAAGCATATCGTCCCTATTAAAGCGGGCGTCAAGCCATATCAGTAGCCGTTAAGGAAGATGCACCCGAAGTTGGAGCCACTAATCCAGAGAGAAGTAAAGAAATTGTTAGATGCTAGAATTATTTTTAAAGTCAGACACTCTGAGTGGGTGTCAAATTTAGTGCTAGTTAGAAAAAAATCGGGAGAAATCAAACTGTGCGTGGACTTCAGAAACTTAAACCACGCCTCAAATAAAGACAACTATCCGGTGCCTCCCATGGAGCAGTTGTTATAGATGGTTTCCGGTTTTGAATTGTTTTCATTGTTAGACGGGTTCTCTGGTTACAACCAAGTGTTAGTAGCCGAGGAAGATAGATTGAAGACAACGTTCAGAACTAAATGGGGAACTTTTGCCTATAGAAGGATGCCTTTTGGACTGATTAACGCTGGAGCGACATTTCAGAGAGCTATGGACATAGCTTTCCGTGGACTAATTGGACGAAGTGTTGTGGTATACCTTGATGACATCACAATATTTTCGAAGAAAAGAGGGGAGCACGCGTTCCACCTGAAGCAAATTTTCGAACGCTGCCGGAAATATGGCATTTCCCTCAATCCTAAGAAGTGCATTTTTGCGGTCACAGAGGGCAAGTTACTGGGGCATATAGTTTCAAAGAGGGGTATATCTATAGACCCAGAAAGAATTAAGGCCATTGAACAAATCCCTATGCCCCATAATAAAAAGGGAATGCAATCCTTCATGGGAACAATAAACTTTGTACGAAGATTTGTACCTGATTTTGCCCAGACTGTTAAGCCACTCCAGCAGATGGTCAAGCAAAATACACAATTTAAGTGGACTGAAATTGAAAAGAATGCTTTCAGTAAAATCAAGACTGATGTTGCACATGCTCCCTCCCTGAAGAGCCCAGACTTTGGTAAAGACTTTATTATGTACACCTTTGCATCCGATGATTCATTGGCAGCCGTGCTTACCCAAAAGGAGGACGGGGGTGATGAATTCCCAATCTCTTTCATGAGCACTGGGCTTTAAGGGGCTGAATTAAACTACCCAGCCATTGATAAGCAAGCATACACAGTATTTAAGGCAGTGAAGCAATTTAGGCCTTATATATTAAAAAATCGGACCAAGGTAATAGTTCCTTACCCAGCTGTAAGGTCTCTTCTCATTCAGAAAGAGTTGGGAGAAAGAAGGGGCAACTGGGTAACAACCCTTCAAGAATACGACCTTGAATTCAAGCCAGCCACTATAGTGAAAGGTCAAGGGCTATGCAAATTGATGACTGGAAGTAGAAACAAGGAAGAACAAGCATGGGAAGATGAAGCCGAATTGCATGTAATGGATGTATGTCCTTTGTTCACGGCTCCTGAGTCCTGGTATAGAGACCTTGTGCATTACTTGCAGTCAGGGCTGTTGCCAGAAAATTGGAGTTCAAAACAAAGGAGAGCTCTGCATTTGAAATCAGCTTCCTACCAAATCATAGAAGGCGTATTATTCAGAAAGAACTACAATGGAGTCCTCCTGAGATGCTTGGAGAAAGAGGATGCTAAGAAAGTAATGTCTGAATTACACGATCGTCCGGCTGGGGGACATTTTTCAGGTGACACTACAGCCCACAAAATCCTTAGAGCTGGTTACTATTGGCCTATGCTCTTTAAGGATGCACATGCACATGTCAGGAAATGCGATATTTATCAAAGATGCGGTGGAAGACTGCCTAAATCAGTAGCACCTCTAAAGCCTGTGATGGTCATGGAACCATTTGAACAATGGGGGCTGGACATTATTGGAGAAATAAAACCGAATTCTTCCCTGCTGCACAAGTACATTCTTACTGCTACTGATTATTTCACTCACTGGGTCGAAGCTATCCCACTGTGCAAAATAAATGAAGACGAAGTCATCAGCTTCCTACAAGATCATATCATGACTAGGTTTGGAGTTCCAATTTAGTTAGTTTTTGACAATGCTAAGTATTTTTCATCAATTAAATTGACTGCATTTGCTCATGATAAAGGGATAAAATTACATTACTCTGCTAACTACTATCCGCAAGGGAATGGCCTGGCCGAGTCCTCTAATAAAAACCTCGTTAGAATTTTGAAGAAGACTGTAGTAGAAAACCAGAGAAGTTGGCACTCAGCCTTACCCAACGCCCTGTGGGATGACAGAGTCACCCCCAAGTCTGCAATAGGAATATCACCCTATACCCTTGTGTACGGTAAGGAGGCCATCCTGCCCCCCAATATCATGCTACCAGCTTCCATACTAGCCCAAGAGTCTAGGGGGTCTGATGATGAGGTTCTCCAAATGAGGATATATAATCTTCTGAAAGCAGAGGAGGCCAGATCCAAGGCTAGAGAACATTTTAAACAGTAGCAGGAGATAGTAAAAAGATGGTTTGACAAACATAAAGCTGGAAAAAGGGACTTGGAAGTGGGAGACCTTGTTCTCAAGTGGGATCATCCCCATGATGAGAAGGGAAAGCATACTAAGTTCCAACAATTGTGGGTAGGCCCATTTCAGATCAAAGCAAAACTTGGCCCTGCTACTTATAAGCTGTAGGATTTACAGGGATGGGAAGAGGACCTACCAGTCAATGGTTTGGTTCTCAAGCCTTATTTTTCTTGAAGTTGTCTTTGAGTTTCCTGTTTTGTATATAAATAAGATGTTGGTTGTTTTTCAGTCATGTTTTCATTTTGTTTGGTTTTAAGTCTATTGGTTTCAATAAAGGGAGTTAACTCGTGGTTATTTGAGAGACACCAAAATTTCTGGGAATGGTGACATGTTTGAGTAGTCAGACTGTGTGTTGCTGTTTGAGTTCTTCCAGTCTAGCAGTTTTTCTCGAAGTCTCTGTGTGCATTGAAGTCCTACTAAACCCCTGCAAGATAAACCGGATTCGAGGAGTCTGGAGTACTATGTCAGGGCTCCATCCATGTCACATGTAAAAGGTTCAAAGGAGTGACAGTAAAGGACCCATGGAAACAAGCAAGGTGAATAGTGTATTAAATATAAATGATCCCATGCCAAGAAGCAAATGCCAAAAGGCAAATAAAGAGTCCAAACTTCTATAAAAGCATCATAAATCAAAGCGGTGTTGAATCACAAGTACTAAATTGCCAAAATATCCTCTCCGTCCGTGAGATGAACTTGAAACACACCACTCACACAAAAGGACACTATGGGATAGAGGATTCTGAATTAAAATTTAGTAAGAAAGGCGCACAGAAAGACTCAAATGAAAGGAACAAAAGTCCAAAATCACTAAAAGTGTTAAAATGGCATGGGAATGAGGAACAAATGGATACTGCTGTTTACTATCTGCTGCAATCCTGTGGTGTCCACGATGTTAGCTACCTGAAGACAGAAGTAATAACGAAACTCATACTTGGGCCCTGATAGAGTTATCTGGACTTGAAGATCTCGGTTTCCACTTCCCCAAATTGGACTAGTATCAATGATTAAGGTACACACTTCGGTCATTTGAGAAATTCGGATAGCTGGAAAAATTTATTTGATGCATTTGGTTGTGAAACAGCTTGCCACTCAAAGAAAAGTCACCCAGAGATCTAGGTTCACCAGGAAATCACCAGTTGTTGCTGCCACAACTGTTCTCCCTAAATTTACTTTATTTAAATTCTGGGCCCCTCCTCATCGTTTTGCTTGGTTTGGTCGTGAAACTCTTGAGCCTCTCAGGCGTTTTTCTTTTAGTTTTACTTTGAAAATGGATGTCAGCTGGTTTATTTATGCCTTGTTCAGTTTCAGTTTGAGTCATGGATGTCTGATTTTCTGGTTGAAGAAAAGGAAAATTTTTGTTTTTTAGAGTTGCCTTTTCGAGGAAAGAACGAACCCAGCTGTGCCTGATCCTTAAAACTGTTTGAATATTTGATTGTTTCTTGCAATCGGGCCTCTTTTTAATTTCAGATCGGAAGCCATTAGTCCTCTGTTCCGCTGCCATTGCGGCCCTCAGATCATTCTTGCGTTCGACTCTCTAAATCTCGCCGACGTCCGATTCGTACTTTAACCTTAAGTCGCTTACTTGTAGCCTTGACCCGTCTGCCGTTGCGGCTGGGAGATCCTCTGAGCTTCCGATTCTAATGTCTGCCGACGTTCGACTTATCCTCCTCCTGCCCTCATCGCTTGTCTCCAACCTTTGTCTTGTCTGCCGTTTCGGCTGGGAGATCCTTTCAACTTCCGATGTACCATCCTTCCGACGTCCGATTAATGGTGTTTCCCGCCTGTGGAGTAGTCTTCCCGTCCGATGTAAGTATTGTTGAGCCTCCAGTAAGTTTCCCTCCATGGGCTAAGTAGTGGTATCGGCGCTTGGTGACTTCCTTGCGAGCTGGTCGTTTCATGAGTTAATCTAACTATTATATTTTATAACGTAATCCCAGTGGATGATGCTTGTCGATCGATTGCAGGTGAGCGCGGAGGAGTGATCAAAATGCTACAGCGTGAAGAAAGATGGACCATTTGGCAGAGGTATAACCGAGGCTCAGGGAATCACCGTGGAGAACCATGGCCATAGAAGACAAAAGCCGGAATAATGAATACGCAGAAACGGATCAGTTACCAAGTGGTTCATAATTGCATGCACACAAAAGATCGGAATGTGAAGCGTTCGAGAAGTTGAAAGGTCATGAATTTGGGGGGAAAGCAAAGCACTCTATAGGGGAAGCCCAAAGGGTCGCAAATGGTAGTTTAAATATCTGAAAGTACGAATGAGACAAGGCTTTTTCCCTGGGAAATTTTGTAAACCATCTATTGTAAGAGGAACTACTTCATTTTACATGAGAGACTGCAAACTTTGCTGGCTGGAAGAGGTGCAATATGGAATACATCACATGTATTTAATTGAGCTATGTGAAGAGGAACTATTTCGTTTTCAGCTATGACTCTTTAACCGTGAGAATGTTCTGATTTATGAACCTATGTTCTTGCTGGAATATTCTTAAGTTTAATTTCGTGATGTGGTTTTCCATGGTGAGTAATATTGGCTTGTTCATAAATAATCAGCTATCTGGTTGTTGAAATATTTTGTAGAGTGTTCATGTGTTTTGGAAAAAAGTCTCAGCTATCTGAAACATTTCACAATGCATGTACTGATTGTATTATTCACCCAACATGATAATTCTGCTCCCTAGGGATAGATTAGATAGTTAGCTTATTTCTTATTGTATCTTATTTGGTTGCTTGCGAGCACAAGACGAGAGGTAAGAACCTGTGCATCAAATTGTGACCGCTCCCTGCATCTTGATCACCCTGCATTTAGTTAGGCACTTGCATTTCATTTTTAAAGGAAAAAACACAAAAAAATCGGTGGGCCGGGCCGCAACTGGTAAAGCCTTTGTTTTGTTTCTTGACCTACGGTAGCCGGACCGCAAACCGGACGGATTCCCTATTCCAAAAAGTCAACGGGCTAGTTGGGAACGTTGATTGGGGAGAATCCCTTACTGTTGCTGCCTGCGAATTTCCAGGCCTCAACACAACAAACCTTTATTTTTTAAATATCCTCCAAAATACCTTCTATCGAATAAGGACCATACATGTTGATTATTTTGAACCACTTCGCAAGATCATGAGCTTCCACCACCACCCGGAATTCCCATAGAAATAATGTGAATATAATGAAGAAGAATAATAGGACTACATGCTAAAAAAAGTGCCCCATATTGTCCATTAGCATCCAAGGTAGAGAAATACCATACATAAGTATTTAAGTAACTCGATATGGACTTCAATGGTGAGTTGTTTCCCATCTTGAAATTCTTGAGAATCCCTTGACTTAACCTTGGAAATAAATGATTTGTGACCAACGTGTGAAGGAGGGATTGGATTTGGAGCCAAACCAAAATCCACTATATTTAACTTGTCAACCTTTCACACATCTCTTGATCTTAGATTATAATTTGATTAAATTGGAGAATGAGTCTTCTATCCTTGAGGAATCCCACCCTCAAAATTTCCTACACTACTATCTACACTCGGTAAAACCAAGGGATTCCCCTTTATAAGGAAATTCACTACTAGAGAAGACTGAGGATACGACCCACCAACCTCCTCTCCTAAATATGCAGAGGAAATATGATAGGATAAATATGGAATAAAAGAAATGTCCATACCTCTTTGAAAATATGCTTTGACTGCACACATAGGAGAGTGACATGTCGAAATAGATGAGCCCTCTTTCACTCCCAAATGTTGTCCTTGAACGCCCGTTAATATTAAAACTAAGGAAATATCTAGTGGAAAGGGAAGAGTGTCTACACCTCTAGCCTTAACACTTTTTGGTGACCTGTCCCATTTTTTTTTAGGAACAAAATCCCATGTGTTCAAAGTTGCATTCAAATCACAAATGCCAGTATCTCTACATGCCAAACAATGAATCAAGAGTTTCCAATAATATATGGGTTTAATAAAACTCCAAAATGAGACTAAATCTCTGTATCCTTTTGCAATTCCTCAAATATATTCAATTCAACCAAGAACTTGGAAACCCACTTGTCTTCTTTGGAATCAAATGTTTTTTCTATTACAAGAAAGCAACACATACAATACCCTTTAGAATCTCTTCGGACCACAAATGTAAAGGAAAACCAAGAAGCACAACTTAGATATGTTGAATATAAAAGAGTTTCGATCTTGGGTCAAAGGATGGATGCCATTGTTTCAAAACTAAACTAGAAGGGTCCCATAGCCAAGTCTTTGGAAAAACTAGATCCAAATCCTTCGTAGATTGGAACTCAAAGCAACACTAGCCTGTAACAAGAAGATAAAAGAAAGGAGCATAACTAACAAATGATTCCATTTGACATCCAACCATAAATAAATCGATGCTCGCAAAACCATTTTTCCCATGAAATTCCCAACAAGGTCCAACTGAGTTAGGCCCTCCACTATATCCAAACCCATATCATGTCATAGAACCATCAAACTCCAATTGAATTTATCCCAAATACATTTCAACTTGTGCTTACAAATATTCTTGGGCAATATGTTTCGATAAGCATCCCCCCTATAATGAGGGAATCATTTCTAGAATCCCCTTACCCTCATATTCTATGCTCCAAGGTAGAAAATATAGATAAATTTTTGTATCAATTGAGTTAATACCATGATCCATTCAAATTTCACCATCAACCCTCCTAGACTCTCCTTATCCCTCCACATTGTCAAACCCACTTGATAAAAGAAAAAGATGTTTGACATCCTTGCTGTAAATCTCCAAAAGATCCTCATGCTTGTGAAAAATCATTGGGGATTAAATGAGATCATACTCCCCATAAAATTGATTTTCTTCATACGACATGTAATTATCGTCACCGTCGCATCAATCCACCCACCACTATGTATCACTACAAAACCTTTTCATTCTCGTAGGCACCCTTCATATATATATATATATGAAGGGTGCCTGCGAAAATGAAAAGGTT
>LPNX010793370.1:794182-824600 GCA_001517045.1 Pseudotsuga menziesii | reverse complement strand
ATATATATATGAAGGGTGTCTACGGGAATGAAAAGGTTTTGTAGTGATACATAGTGGTGGGTGGATTGATGCGACGGTGACGATAATTACATGTCATATGAAGAAAATCAATTTCATGGGGAGTATGATCTCATTTAATCCCCAATGATTTTTCACAAGCATGATCTCATATATATATATAAACCTCTGGTACCTGATCCAGGAATACAAACCGAAGCACTGCATAATACAATTTTCATTGTATTGGGAAGCATTACAAGCAACATCCGTGAAGGTTCCGTGGCTCACAGAGGCGATAGTGGAAAAATATCGGTGAGTCGTTCGATTTTCTCTTGGCTCACATGCCATCCATGTGCAAGAACAACGGGACCCTTAGAACCAATGGTTAGCAACACAATACAAGTTGGTAGAAGAGGAGTTGGACTCCATAGTGACTGAGTGGCCAAGGGACTGGAAAGCATCGATAAGTGCAGAAGAATTATCAGATGACAAGGCAGGTCCTCTGGCAGATGCGTCCATAGAGCCGATGCTGGTTCATAACAATGACCAAGAGTCATGAGAGGAATCATGGAGGACCCCAACAAATTCCGAGGAAGAATGAATATTTGAGGAGATCAGAATGAAGAAAAGGCAGGAACATGGTGAAGCCAGCGACACATTGCCAATGGAAAGTTCACAGGTAGGCCATATTATTTCGACTCTCACAATAATGACTACTGATACTGAGGAGAAGTTGAAGAAGCAGACTGTTGAAGGATTTGGAGAGGTAAACACTCACCTAAGTTCTTTAATTGATGCAATTTTGCAAAAGGTGCCCGAGGCAAATATTTTGTGGAAGTCCAGAGAGTTAATCACATTGAAGTGGATCCGGAATGTACAGATTCCACCACGCGCAATTGAGACAAACAATGAGGATGTTAATGCCTCACTCCATCAGTTTCAGTTCCTCTCGTTGGATATCAATGAACTGTCAACTTAGAATTTGGTTAAATTGGATAGGGTTGCAATTCAAGAGTTGGTCGACCAAGAACAGGTCATCGATGATCACCTTTTGAGGTCACAGGAGCGGGAGGAAGCCACAAAGATAGATATTGTGGAGTTAAAGAAGGCGCATGATCGCCTCATTGTTGAAAATGCACAACTATGGAATGATAGGGCTAAGTTGGAAAAAGTAGTTTCTGATTCTTATCAGGAAGTCCTAGTTATGGAGGAGGACCTGGATGCGCTAGCCAAATCATAGAACTTAGGTGAGATTTTTGCAGGCTTCAAGAAAGACATCACGAGTTTGCAGATACTGTTGAACCCTAGTACGCCACTAGAGGTAGTGGATGCGCAAAAAAGTGCCATTGAGGATGTAGCAACACAGTTTGAAGACAAAGAAAAAGAGGCTAAGGCAATAAAAGATGCAACCACACAATTTTGGGGCAGCGTTGTCCAAGACAAGCAGCTGGAGCAACTCAACATGCAACTGCGGGAAGCTGAAGGTCAATTAGCTGCACTGAAGGCGTCGCTTTGAACAATGAATCCAATGTTGTAGGTAATAGAAGTGATGGAGTTGAAGGCTCTGCAAAAATGCGTTGCTAAGGCAAGAGAAAGGCAAGAGCATGAAATAACGCAGCTGGATGAATTCCACGATATCAACGCACAAATGGCGCTTAAGGCAGTAGATGCACTTCAAAGGGTGCAAGAAAATAGAAGGAAGTAGTTTCGAAGATCATGGATCATCCATCAATGTAGGATATGGCATATTGTGTAGACATCAGGGACATGGTGAAGATTCAGGTGGAAGAAGTAAAGCAAAAGTACGAGGATTTCAAGACCAAAACAGCTGAGTACACTGCTTCCAGTTGACATGGCTCGAGGGAAAGCCACAAGATTGTGTTGGGGGTCTGTTTGTAGGAAGTTTTGGAGACAATAAGTTGTGCAACATCGAGGATGATGTGCAAGGTAAAAGTTGATGCGCAAGGTGGAAGATGGCATGCACGGGAAGTTTGGTCACATTTTGTATATTGTGGTCATATTTTGTATATTTTGGTCATTATTTTGTAGTTTTTGGTCCAAGTAGGTAGAAATATGATTTAATTGGACCACCGATGTAAAGGCACAAGCCTATAAATAGATCTATAATTGTAAATGTTGAAGAATCAATCAATGAATCAATCTATCGATCCATGAACTGGTCTGGAGATTGTCTTTTGTCTATATGTGGATCAACATTGTGAAGAAATTTCGATCTTTTTGAGCATCTGTGATCTGTTTTTGATGCGGGATTTGAACTGTGGAACTATTTTAAGAACCTGTGTTTTGATGCGAAGCTAATATGACATGACATAGAGTTGATGGAACCATTGTGTCTTTTTACTTCTTTCTATTTTCCTGCTTCCTGCAATGTGGTGTGAATGGTTACTGCGATATGCTGTTTATTTTTGAATGATGCGATGCTTTCATATGTTGAACAATGTTATGTTGGTAGATCTGTTTACGCATCAATACTTCTGTTGCAATATGAATATGTTTATGTGATCTGATGCTATGATGCTATGAATGTATGAACCAATGCTTGTATCTGCTAAGTAATCCTGGGATAGTTTGAGCAGTAGATGTGCAATCTTCCTTCTTATCGTGGAAACTTGGTTCCAATAGTTCTCCCTCGAACATCTCAGGTGAGACCTCATTTGCTTCGTAGGTGTTGCTAGACAAGGTAAAACCTGTCTGGGTCGATGCTCAGGGAGATCGTTGCATTAAGGGTGTCGACAGAGAGTGAACCCATGTCGATGGATTTGTGTCACCAAATGGTTCCATTTTCGAGAGGTATGATGGGCAGAATGATCCCAGTGATCATTTGATTGCATGCCAGACCATGTGGGTGTCGCGACCAAAGAATGAGTGGGTACATGCTTTTGTACACACGGTGGATGAAATTCCACAACAATGGTATGTATCAGTTGAGCTGCACAGAGAGGTCATGACCTCGGAAGAGTTGTCGATTTTCTTCAATCACACCTTCAGTTTTGTGGATACCAATCTATCCATTCATAGTGTTCTACAACATATCTGCGATGTTGATTTTAAGGTAGTTCCATTCACATATCCAATAGACCTGCATAAAGCACTAATGATGCAATCAATTATGGAGTTCTACAATGTAATAAAAGGGCCTAAAGGTGAAGATGACCCAAGGAGAATCAACATTCCATAGCGAGAAGGAAGTTGTGATATCATGGCGCCTGAGATATCGACACACAAATTCAACCATCCATTAAAGATTCAGAAGGTTAACATTGGGACAAAGGAGAACCCAAATTTTTTGAATATTGGAGACTACTGGGATGAATAAACTATGGTGAAGATCACTAATATATTGCATGAGTTTCAAGATCTATTTCCGACAAAGTTTTCTTAAATTAAGGAGATATTAGGAGATATAGGAGAGATGAAGACACCTCTGAAGCCAGATGCAAATCTGGTGTGACAATGTTCGTATCGTCTGAATACGCAATATAAGGAAAGAGTAAAGGCTGAGCTCGATAGGATTTTGGATGCAGGAATCATAGAACGAGTTGAATAATTAGAATGGATTAGTCCCATGGTTGTGCAAGATAAAAATACGGGTGAGGTTTGAATCTGCGTTGATCTTAGAAAGTTGAATGATGCATACCTTCATGATCCGTTCCTGACACCGTTCACTGATGAAGTATAGGAAGGAGTGGGCGGTCAGGAATTCTATTCATTTATGGATGGTTTTTCTGGTTATCACCAGATCAATATCGTGAAAGAGGATTAGCATAAGACATTGTTCATAACTGAATGGAGATGTTATCAGTACACGGTGATGCCATTTGGACTGAAGAATGCACCTACAATATTCTCCAGGATCGTAGTCGTCGCATTCAAGGATTTTATTCAAAAGTTTATGGTAGTTTACATGGATGACTAGACAATTTATGGGCTGATAAGGGATCATCTCACAAATTTGTGACTAATGTTGGAGAGATGTTGAAAACATCAGATTATGCTGAATTCGAAGAAGTGCATATTTTGTCCAACTTTTGGGATGTTTCTAGGACACATTGTCTGTAAGGAAGGACTACTGGTCAATCTATCCAAGATCTCACTGGTCATGATATTTCCACCACCTAAAAATGTGAAGCAACTTAGAGCGATGCTAGGCCATAGAGGATATTACCGCAATTTCATCGGAGGGTATGCCGCGATCAAAATGCCTATGGAGAAGTTGTTGAAGAAGGATGCATAGTTTGCATGGAGTCGGGAGTGTCAAGGAAGTTTTGACACATTAAAGACAAAGATGGCTACAACACCAATACTAGTTTTTCCAGATTGGATGAAGGAGTTTCATGTTCATTTTGATAAATAGTCAACCGCACTAGGAGTGGTGTCGACGTAGCCAAGCGAAGGTGATATTAATCACCTGATTTCTTTCGCTAGTCAAAATTTGTCATCTACGAAGAAGAATTATACTACAACAGAGAGGGAAGGATTGAAAATGGTCTACGCATTGTAGAAGTTTCAACACTACCTATTGGTAGGTCATTTCAAGATGTTCACGGATCACTTTGCGTTAAAATACCTAGTGAATAAGCCTGCGTTGGGGGGTAATATATGTCATTGGCTACTTCTATTCTAAGAGTTTGATTTCGAGATAATTGTGAAGCCAGGTCGCTTGAATGTAGGACCTGATCACTTGTCGCGAATTGAGATAAGTGAAGAACCGACGAACATTGAAGATGGATTACCTGATGTGCAACTATTAAGAGTTCGAATGGTTGATGACTACTATGAGAAATATTTTAGTTTTTGGCGACGAGAACAACACCAGAAGGGCTCACTACAAATCAAAAGAAGCATTTGGTTGTCTGAGCCGTGGATTTCCAGCTGATTGTTGGATAACACTATAATATGGGGCCCGGTGAGATCTTATGATGATGTGTCTTATCGCATGAACAAGATAAGGTACCTGTGGAAACACATGTGGGAGTTGCAGGTGGACGCTATAGAGGTCTCGCTATTGCTAGGAAGGCACTCTGTGCATGGATTTGGTGGACAACTCTCAACAGGGGTGTAATATACTATGCACATATTTGTGATGTTTGTCAAAGGACTGGGAAACCGTCAAGGAGGGACAATATTCCATTAGTAACTTAGGTGATGCTGCAACCATTTGACAAATGGGTAGTGGATTTTGTGGGACCAATCAACCCACCAGGAAAAATAACTGGTGCATGCTACATCATTACAGTGACAAATTACTTGACAAGATGGGTGGAGGCCACACCAGTTGTAGATTGCATCGATGCGATGGAAATAAGGTTCTTGTTTGACAATTTTGTTACTCGGTTTGGTTGTACAAAGATATTAATGAGCGACCAGGGGATTGAATTCATCCATCGCACTGTTAGTGTGCTGATAGAGGAGGTTCAGATACAACATAAGAACAGTAACCCTTATCATCCACAAGCAAATGGGACAGTTGAGGCGTTCAACAAGGTGTTGGAGCATGCACTCATAAAGGTGTGTAATGCAAACCGTGATGACTAGGATTTTAAGATTCCAACAGTCTTATGGCCGTATCACACCACTTGTAAAAGGTTGACAAGGGATACACCGTTCAAATTAGTGTATGGGAAGGTGGTAGTCATGCCAATGGAGTACATTGTTATGAGTTTGTGCATTGCAACAACAACAAGAATGGATGATGAAGGAGCAATATAAGAGCACCTAACTTAGTTGGTACATCTAGAGGAAGACCGCTTTGTCACAGGATTTCACTAGTGCATTGAGAAGGATTGATAGAAAGCTTGGCATGATTGACATATCAAGAACAAACACTTTCAACATGGAGAACTGGTGCTGCTATATGACAACAAGTTTTCCAAATATCCAGGTAAGTTGCAGATGCATTGGCTGGGTCCGTATGTTATCAATTTCATTACTGCGGGAGGTGCAATACAACTGCAACAATTAGATGGTGCAATGCTGCCTAAGTTGGTGATTCTTAGTAGACTGAAGCCCTTCAAAATGGTCCTGGTTCTACGTCATGCTTGAGGCATTGCTCATGAAACACAAATCTTTGTTTTTTCCATAAGATGGTAATTAGGAGGATGGCATGCCGAGAGCAAGGGGCTGCACAAGTACAGGAGTCAAGGTCACAGTTAGGGAACCATGCTGCGACGTCCGCAGGGACGTGATAGAGTCAAATCAACAGTAAATGTAGTAGTTAAACCAGTTAACCGACGACGCTCTTGGATGAGACAGACATTAATGACGAATTCGATCGTTAGATCAAGAGGATCAACGGTGGATTCAGGGAATGAATGAAGGATTTGGTTGTTATGATTGGGAAATCATTCAAACGGTCAATCCCGTTCTATAAGAATCAATGGCTCATGGGTTGAAATCACCATTGTGAATAATTGAGTTGTTGAGAGTGAATTGCAGAGATTGAGTTGTAGAATTCAGTTGCAGAGTCGTGGGTGAGTTGTAGGTTGAGTTAGATTGAGTTACAAAGCACTTGTGACTAATGTAGTGGATAGCACCACAAGAGATTTCGAATGAGAGTGTTGAGGATTCACCCGTCATCGATGTCTGGATTGAGGAAGAAGTAGCAAGTATGTTGGTGGGTTCATCACTAGTCATAAGGAAGAAGAGAGGAGCCAACCAGCCCAAGTGTCCACGGTAGAAGAAAATAAACACAAGGATTTCCATTGGAGCAAACACATAGGAATCTGAGGCCTCTATAGAGACGGAAAGGGTGACAGCAACAGACATCCCTAGGTATGTTCCCCCACACAGAGCTGGTGCCAAGGAATAGAAACCCACGAAGAATCAGAGATACCCCATCAAGATGGCCATGATTCCGAAAGGAATGAAGTGCACTTTTGTATTGCGCCATGTTTAGTCAAGATGATTTATGAAGACCACGATTTTCTCGACTTCACTAACTCTATGGCGGAAACATTTGAGTATAGGACAAGACTAGAGGAATATCCCACGGTGTGCACTCTACATGAGTGGGTGTTGGGATTGGACAAGTTAGGGCTGTTAGGCCTAATTCACGTGCCGCATTTTGGGCGATTGATAGAAGCAAATGCATGCACCAAGAAATAGTTGGCATGCTTTCATGGAGGATACTTGTGGCTGGAACGAATAGTGCTAGTCACCATAGAGTTAATTTCACAAATCACAGGGCTGCCCAAGCAGGGGCCTAACCCATCGCAATACTTCCAAGGAAAAGACAATGACAAAATATTAGCAGCGAAGCTGAAGAAGAAGTATGACTTGGAGAGCGATGGGTGCGCATACAAGATGAAAAACATTAATGAGCGGCCTATGCGCATTGCAACCAAATTATTTCCAACAAAGTAGTGCAAAAGAATCGGCCAAAACACTGCACCTCAAGGGTAGTTTCCTGCACTGAGCTGTGTGCTGCAGGGGTGGAAATGAATTGGTCACTTTTTCTGTTGAACCAGTTGACGGAGGGGTTCACTCTCTGTCGATATTAGCTTCTCCTTCTCCTTCTCCCTCCACATTGTCGAACCCAACTTCCAAAAGAAAAAAATATTTGACATCCTTGCTGTAAACCTCCAAAAGATCCTCATGCTTGCAAAAAATCATTGGGATTCAATGAGCTAATGCTCCCCATAAAATATATTTTCTTCATACGTCATGTAATTATCGTCATCCTCGCATCAATCCACCCACCACTATGTATCACTACAAAACCTTATCATTCCTGCAGACACCCTTCATATATATATAGTTTTATACTATGTTTACAACAAATATAGATATATTTTTTTGTTTTAATATCCATCTTACTCTTATTTTCCCTTGGAACTTGCATAAAGCATAAAAAAATGTAAGATATTTAAGAGAGGGATTTATACCAGTCCATGCCTCATGTGGGTTTTTGTCAACCAATGTTGATGTAGGTGATATATTTACCAAGTAACATGCAATACACATTACAACTACCTATAATTCATGTGATAAGCCCACATCACTAAGCATACTTCTTGCCTTCTCCATTAGCGTCATTTTCATCCTTTCTGTAACTCCATTATGTAGAGGTGTGTAAAGAGTAGTATTTTTCTTTATTATTCCACATTGTTTACAAGATTCCTCAAACTCATTTCCACACAACTCTCCATCAACATTTGAACTCAACAACTATATTTTCATATCTCCCTAATTTTATGTAAGAGATTTAAACTCTTTATTTTTTTGAAAACCTCATATTTCTTATGGAGGAAATAGACCCATGTATTCCTTGAGAAATCGTCAGTGAATGAAACATAATACACATATTTACCTTTGATGGAACAAGAATATGATCAAACACATCATTGTGTATTAACTCCAAGATTTATTTTTCTTGTGTCAAACCTGATAGGATTCCTACTTGGTTTTGTTTACCATGTATGCAATGTTTATATATTTTGAAATATAATTAGAAATCAAACATACCTTATACCATACCTTTATTGTGTAATGGTTGAAGTCCCTTCTCTCCAATATGTCTGATTTTTTGATGCCATAGCATTGTCTTTCCTATAGGGAAAATAGGGAACATGTAATCTTCATTGTTATCCTGACGAATGATAGAATTATTACATTCGTCATTAAAATTTATCTCCAATAGCTGTTACGAAGTTCTAATATCATCTCAATGTGTCAACATTGTTCCTCCTCGAACCATATTGCATGTATCCTTTTCAAATATAGTACGCACACCTCCATCACCATCATACTTACATACATCAAGTTTCTAGTTAGATACAAAATGTGCAAAACCTCAAAAAGAGTTTCAATCCTTTCATCTTTGAGAAGCAACTTGACCCTTTCGTGGCCTATGATTTTAGTTGTTGAGACATCTCCTAGGAAAATATCACTTCCATTGTATTTTTCATATTCACAAAATCACTCCATGTGAGGAGTCATATGAAATGAAGCACTTGAGTCAATAAACCATACATCATGATTTGCATGTGTACTTATAAATTCCAAGTAAACATAACCTCCTTTGTCTATACAGGGTTTCATTTATATGGAAAGGGCATACTTAAATCCCTTACCTTTATCAACACTCTTAAATCTACAAATATTCATATAATACCTAGCTTTACCACATTTCCAACATTTGTTTTAAAATTTTCCTAGATATTTCGATCTACCTCAAGGCTTAGATATTCCCCAATAAACCTGTTTTTCCTCTATTGGGAACGACCTGTCATAGATAAAACATCCATAGTCACAACCTCCATGGATTTTATCCTCATTTCCTCTAATAACAAGGATGCAATTGATGAGCCTTGATATTGTAATCTTTTAAGCAAACTTTTTGGCAGCATTTATACCCTTTTTTACTGCCTTTATAGCCCTTACTTATCTTTCTAACATCCAAATAATAATTTTGGCATAAGGTATCTATTGGTTTACATTTTGTAATATTTTTTTGATTATTTGATGAATAAATAGGGAAGTATATACTTATGGACACCTATAGGAATGTTTCATATTTTATCCAATAGGATGTTATAGAAGTGTGTGTTTGTGAAACCTTTTTTACTATAGAATCTTTGGTCCTATAGAAACTCTACAAGAATATTGTGGAAAATTTATAGGAATGTTGCATAAACTCTACAAGGATGATGTAGATCTGGCTTTACCAAGACATAGTGAATCCCAAGCTTTGTATGTGTGGTCCCATGCGGTAGAATGTTAAGGAAATTAGATGAGGATCAAGATCCCTAAAGAAGGGTTCCATTGATATAAATTGTTTTCATATGCATGTCATGTGGTTTAACTAGTATGCAATTACAAAAAGGTTGAACCTAGTTCATATTTGGAAGCAAGATCATTGACAAGTCAATTGAAGCCAACCACACTCAAGCTAGGATATCTATCCATTTTTTGTTTTGTTACTAAGTAGTTTCAAGGACAACTTGAGAACCTTTGGTTTTCGAGCATGACCAACATTGTTCATTAATGTTAGATAGTTAGGGGTTTCTATAAAGGAAGACCCTCGGTGCTTGTAAAGAAAGCTATTGAATTGAGGATATGCTACAAAGATTTCTTTAATAAACTATCGCTTAATTGGATCTATTGAAGTTTGGTTGATGTCTTCCATATGTGTGTGTGATCTAACTTAACTAATGTTGTAGCTACTTCTAGCACCCTATCTGAGGAGGAAGGGCCCACTCAACATGATAGGTGTTGTTGTTTCTATATATGTAACATTAGTACGTGGATAGTTCATGTTTGGTTTGATTACTAATCTAGATATATTTTTGTTTTGATAAATGTTTGATTTCTATTTCTTGGAAATATGAGTTTCATTGATAAGATAGGTTCCATTTCGTTGTAGAATAGAGTTACTATTCATTTTCAAATATTATTGTCTTTTACGTAAACTTGCATTATTTTTATTAACTCAGTTTGATATATCCAGTTCTATTTAACAAAATCGCATTATATATATAAATATTTGAGGATTGATCTTAATATGATTTGTAATGAAAATACTTGATTCGGCAATTTCACTTATTACATTGGATTATAGGAAACTACCGACAATTGGAAAGAATAGTCTTTATTTTTTGCAATTTATTTTCTGGTTGAAACGTGGTGTGAATTTACTTTCCAATAGTATGAAATTATTTTCTAGCATTTCTTTTCAAGCACAGTGTGAGTTTATTTCCAACATTTACTTTCAATCTCGGTTATGCTTTTGCAATTTATATTTTGGCTGTCAACTTTACTTTCCCTACAAATTAGTTTACCAACTAGTCTTTTGCATATACTTGTTAAGTGTCTATAACATTGTTATAAGTGATACTTTTAGCTACAAATTCACAATAGATAAACCAATGGATGAAGGAGATGTTACTTGCATATATAATTCATGATAACTCACAAGTCACCATACAACGTTGTTCTGATAAATTTAATGCAAAAACTCTTCGTTTTCCTTGCTATAAATTAGAAAGTGAATAAAAAGTTCATCATTTTTGCCATATGACCAATAAAATCAAAATCAAAATAACATGAACAATAAAATCAAAAGTTTTCCATTTTTTTTAGGATACATTTTTTTTAAATCAGTATTATGCATGCATACTGAGCAAATATATACAAGCATAAAACCAAGAATAAGATAATTTAAGATGCATTAAGGTGAAATTGTTACATAGAGAAATCTATTGTAGTCCTCTTGTTCTATTAGAAAAAACTTATATTTTCTCATTAGTTTTAAACTGTTGTTTTTTTAATCACAAATAGAGCTAGCGATTCTAAAGGTAGATTCAGTAATGATGTTAAAATCCCCCAAGATACTAATCATGCAGGAATAAACTACAAAAGGAGAAGGTTTGGGGAACATCAACTCTAAGAAAAACATGCAGGAGTTGTTGGTTCCTCTTCCCACTGGTGATTTCAAGGAGTAATAGTGTCATTCAAAAAAGTATATATAATTCCATCTACCCCACAATATGCACCAAGACCTTGACAAGATCCATCAAAGAAGTTGCAAGCATATGATTTGTCAATCTAAAGGGTTCCTATTTTTTAGGTAGAACTATCTTCTAGGTGACCTAGAAGTGTGGCAATATGCCTAGTATTTGTGTTGAAACCTGGAAAGAAAGTATTGGTCTATAAACAAAAATGAATCATTCCTTTAGATCCATATACCCCAAAGTTTCAAGAAAGGCATTGATATTAGATGTCTCAATGATATCCTTTCAAACCAATTTTACAAACATTCTACTAATTTCTAATAATCCCATAAGTGACGCATTCCTAAATTTACTTACATGTCATTCTAGGCATCCAAGGAGAAAGAGAATTTAAGAAAAAGGAATTGACAAGTACCATATTCCTTCCTGCACATAAGACAAATGTTGGGTCCTTTGTTGTTACATTTTTGAATGATTTCCCAAGTTAAGACCTTATTATATGGTTTCCATTATCTTTTTTGTCAATAACTTGCATTGGAATCAACATGAATCTTCTCTAAAGTCCTTAACATTATTTGAATTACTAGTAACATTATGTTTTGTGAACTATTCAGGATCTTTGGATGGATTCTTCTTTCCATGAGCCAAATGTGCCTTCCAAATAACACTCTAACTTGATGAAAAAAATCCTACCATGTTCACAAATAAAGCCTTTGCAAAAGTATTCAAAGTTATGTTTGACAGTACCCTTATAAAATTCAATTGTTCTATTTCTAGTTTGTATGAATATATCATAGCTATGGAGAAAAATTATTATCTACTAAAATAATAACTATGTATCATTCTTCTTAAAATAAACACCAAAATTATTCATTGTTTATTAGAACTCTTTAGTTATGTGAAAAATTATTCAATCCTCTCAAAGTCTCTAGGATCAAGTTCATTCATCTTCGTTTGTAGATAATAAGTAGAAACAACACCAAGTTTGTCTTATTGGTGCTAGTATATTCAACAACTCTAGATGGTAATCCTTGGATTGAATATGTTCATGTAGGATTTTAGATACCATTTGACCAACAAGGCCCCTTGCATATTCACAATATTCTTTCCATATAACCAAATCCTTTACATATGTAGGTTTCTTTGATGGCACCATTGACAATTTATCATAGGTTGATTCCCTTATGAACACCAATGATCTTGTTTTTCTAGATATTGTAGTTAGAACTAGTCAGTTTAGTAACATTAACCACCTTAGAAGTCATTATAATGTTATACAAAAAAATCGATAGAAGGATGAAAACTTTCATAGTTTTGATGGAAAACATGGATTTTGTGTAAACAATTAGGAAACTCCAATTTTTTTTCTTAGAACTAGGGTCCTATGACGAAATCATGATATTTTGGAGTTACTTAAACAAGGATTGAGGCTATTTGTATGAAAATCTATGAGTTTTGGTAAATTCAAAGGAAAAATTGTGAAATACCTATGTCACTCTATAGTAGATTGGGAAAAAAACCCTACAAATGAACACCTCGATTGCAAGATATCATTCTCACAAAAATACCTTCAATTTCCATAATAAAATCCTCACACTATGAATTAAAAAACACCATTGAACAATTTTAAATGGTCCAAGGGACTAATTTGTAGGTTTTCACACTTAAAATGTCTAATGATTGAACCTTTTTCCTTGTTGAATGGGAAAAATTGAATCACCATGTGTCAAATCTACATACATAAGTTTGCTAATATGGAAAATTCTGAGACTATTGCTAATAGGGATATGTATAGATCTACATGGACGAGGGAGGGTGGAAACCTATAACAAATTGTGCTAACCTGAATTTGTAAAAACAATACATCACTTTAACACTTGTTTTTTTTTTTGGACACACACACACACACATGTGTGTGTACATATACATATATAAGTTTAGGTTGTGTGTGTGTGTGTGTACATATACATATATAAGTTTAGGTTGTGTGTGTGTGTGTGTGTGTACATATAAATATATAAGTTTAGGTTGTGTGTGTGTACATGTACATATACACATATACGTTTAGGTTATAAGATTGTAATTTTTACCCCAAGTTCCCAAGGTTTGATAGTGTTTTAATTAGATCTAGATCAAACAAAGGTTTATTTTGATGTTCAAACACTCAATATTAGCTAATTTACATGATCCATATGAAAAATACTTCAAACTTGCAAACACCAAGCATGATCTACTTATATGTGATGTGAAATAAAAAAAAATTGATACAAAGAATTATATCCAAGAAGTTAGATCTAATGGTTTTGATACTATGAAAATGAGGAAAAATATGTAGAAACATATAACCAAGATCTATCCTCTCTAAACTCTTGTGGAAAGCACACTCAAGCATGTAGTTCAAATGAGATCCATACAAATCTCAAACATACTAGATATTGAGCCTCTTTCACATCTGACATATAAGTTAGATGAATAAGAGAACATATCCCATCATGAATGCAGGATACACTTTATTTATAAATTAGTGCATAATGATGAATAATATGCTCAATAGTCTAACAATACCTCATGCCTCATTGTGTACATATAGAATGTCTAATCATAATGATTTGACACTTATCACAATGACATGTTGTGCAATATGACATGTTGTGCAATAGTAAATGTGTCTACTAGAAAAATGTTATTTGCATTCTAACATCAATCGTACCTTTGTGAGTGATCAATTGAGACCCGCCCTCACAACAATGTGTAACCGCTTCACAACAATATCTAACCGCTTCAGTGAAGTATCATCTCCAACGCATCACATGGAGGGAGTTTTAGTTGGTAGGATGTAATAATGCTACTCCTCCCATCTTATTCATACACATGTTTCACACCCTTCCATACATCATATACCCATATGTAAGCTTAATTGGCAATTTTTCATTCCTATCTCTACACACATCTAGGGATACATATCAAATAGTACTATTCAAAACAATTTTAATAACATGAATAGTAAAATCAATTTAAAATCAACATATAATCATCTGATCCCATCTCCAGTCCATATAGCTTGACTCATTTCAAAGGCTCTTTCTTACTATCATCAATAACTTTGTAGAAATATATCAATTCAACAATACAAATCATATATATTCTTATCATCAAATCAACTCATAAGTTCATACATCCAATCATAATATTCATCTATAAAAAGTAATATCTCAATGTTCATCAATAAAAAATAATATCTCAACGTTTTCATGATTCATCCATAATGTTTACAACAAATATTTCATCAATATCATAAAAATAAACAAATTCAATCATAAATCTAGTGTAGCTAAGTTCATCAACAAAAACTAGGTAAGCATAAATCTAGACTGACATCAAATAATATTAAGTCTAATCAAAGCGGAGCATTACAAAAGATTCCACTTTAAAAACTAATATTTATAATTCAGATTCCACTTTAAACATTAATCTTTATAATCTAATAGATGTTCTTATAAATTGCAGTAGTCTTTTGACATCAAATAATATTAAGTCTAATCAAAGCGGAGCATTACAAAAGATTCCACTTTAAAAACTAATATTTATAATTCAGATTCCACTTTAAAGACTAATATTTATAATCTAATAGATGTTCTTATAAATTGCAGTAGTCTTTTAATAAGACACAAATATTCATGTACAAATCCACATTACCAAGACTTTGTCCATTCCTTCATGTTTGGTGTTAAGTGTAGTCATCTTCCACATATAGTTAAATATGTTTTGTTGATAATGTAAATTCACTTAATTTTTCCATCATATATAGTGTCCAATTGTGTTTTTTTGTTTTGTTGGCAAAGTGGTGGAACCCTCTGACTAGCAGGGTTTCCATTGGCTAAGAAACCACGAACCAGGGGCATCTAAGCCGTCAAAAGCACTCAGGGATCGCACCCGGCCTGGACCGCACCAACCCTTAACATGGTTGGATTTTTTGGTATCCTATAGGATTAGAATCGATGACCTTTCAGCTTAGTGAGCATCTTAACCATACCCCGCCACCAACTGCTCTACATCTCACGAATATATAGTATCCAATTATATTGAAACATATTATAGATTCACTAAAGATACATAAAGATTCATTTTTAGATACTACTATTTATAATCCAATATATGTTATTTAAGAGTTGTAATGGCCTTCACATTAAGGCACGGTATTGCGTCTTCAAATTCATAATTACCAAGACTTCCCTTCGTTTTTCATCTCAAGTGTGGTCATCTTCCAGATCTAGGTAAATATAGTCTCGACATGGGAAGCATTTTGTAGAGTTATGGAAAGTATTAAAGTATCGTCCCTAAAAAGGAATGACAAGTCTGGTTAAATCTTAAGTGATTTGTAAAAGGATTTAATTAAGTTAAAAGGGTAATATTTGGTTGTAACATATACTATGTGGCCAGCCATTTAATTTAGATAATAAGGTTATGAGGAAGTATTAATGTATTTTATATTATTGGAAAAATTACATACTTATATACTTGTTATGATGCCCGAATATTATAGATAATTATAGTTGATATAATTATAATTATATTCAAGTACATTTCTATAATTCACCTTCTTGCTTATTTGACTATGTGATTACCAAACTTATTACACATTCCTATTTATATGTCGAGTGACAACTTACCAAAAATGTTACACATTCATATCATTTAAATGACAAGTTATAGGCCATATGATCATTTAACGTTTTTTAATAAACTATTGTACGATTGCCAAACATGTTACACATTCATATCTATATGTAAAGTGATAACTTATAGGTCTTATGATCATTTAACTTTTTTAATAAACCATTGTACGAATTCCAAACTTAGTACACATTCATATCTATATGTGAAGTGACAACTTATAGGATTTAAGATGGGCAGCTCCATGGCGACGTCCACCTCCTTCTCTACGCTGATAGATGGGCTCACCATGGAATGGCACGGTCACCTGGCTCTGAGATTCTCAAAGGCGGTATTTCTGCGCGCCCTATTACCTTCGCCATGGCCTGTGATTAGTGATGGAGCTTAGCGTTGTAATTCCTCCTGCTCTTTCACCTGCTCAATTCTTTCTGAAGCACAGGTCTTTGGGTACTCGGTAAGAAGTTTTCAACTACTCGCCTGTCTTCTCTTTGTTCCCCGCTTCTCCCGTCCTTAGGGTTTACTCTGTCTTAGGGTTTCTTTATTCATGGTGGTGGGTACCAGCTTGTAGCCTTACTTGGAGTCCTTCCCCTTCACTAGGGGACTAGTACCGACCAAGTTTTTAAAAAAGTGGGAAGGAATCGCTGTTTCTGGCTGCACTGGTCGATGTCGATTCTCACCACCCTTGCATGGGTTTTTTTCTCCTTTTCTACCGGGGGTTTGATCAGGTACAGGGTTGACTTTTGTCTCTATTTGGGAGGATTTGCTGTCCTGAAGGTTCGGGTTTCTTATTCAAACCCTTCTAGTTGCTTCCGCAGACCCTGTCGGCTGTGTATCTTGTCACCGTTGACCTTAGACCCTCGTCGGGCTGTGACTCAACACTTTTGGTTTCTTTGGAACGGGGTTACGGCAGGGTTGGTTTACTGTCTTTTTTTCTTAGTTTATTTTTCCACCTCCTTCATTCTGTCGGTTGGGTGATTGGAGCCATTCCTCGATACTGCCTTTGTCTCTTCTGCAAAATATTTCTTGGGTATTGTTCTTTGTCCTATGTTTATTATTTTCTCCCCATCTTGAGGTGGCAGTCCTTCTTGGTCACAGAGGAAATAAATTTTGGTTTTCTGCACCACGTAGTGGGGGAGTTGACTTAGAAGGACATTCCCTATGGCAAAACCAGACTTTCAGAATCGTTACCGCAAAAAGCGCAGGACAAAGTGCATTAAGGCTCAAGAGGGACGATACCGTTATGTTCTAGGACATGATATATTCATGGACCATGTAACGTCCCTATGCTCCCGTGCTCTGGTTGGCAGATTGGAATATTGTCGAATGAACAAGGCTTCTTGGGTCAATTGGGCCTCGAAAAAATGGAAGCCTCTTTTTGATTATGTCTCGACCATCAGCTTGCTGTCGAACGACTGGATAGTGTTTGTTTTCCTTGATGCTGAACACTGCACTCGGGTTCTTGAAGGAATTTGGCGTATCGGAAAGGGATCATTGGTTCTTGGATGCTGGCACTCCAAGTTCGATCCCTTGAGAGAGAGGATCTCCAAACGCCATCTGTGGGTCCTTTTACCCCTCCTCCTGTTTCCCCTGTGGAGCAGACATGTCCTTGAAGGAATCGGGAACACCATTGGGAGGTTTGTTTCTGTAGAAGATGATTTTCACCAGGTTTACGACAAGAGGGTTGCAAAAATTCTTGTTGAACTGGATATATCATGGGGGCTCCCGGTAGAAGTTGAAATATTATGCAATGAACGCTTGCTGGCTCAGAGGCTCGATTATCTGCACGTGCCCTTTAGATGTAGCTGCTGCCGCTCTGTGGGACACTTGAGGAAGACATGCCCACAAAGACTCGAAGGAGGCTTTGTCTCGGAAGCTGATGAACTTGGATCGATCAAGCCCCTGGCTTGTCCTGCTGAAGGTCTTCATACTCCTCTAGGTTTGTCATATGAATCCTCTCCGCCCTCTGATTTTATTCCAGACTCCTTTCTAGAGGCTTTGGATAATCTGATACAGTCACATAAAAAATATACACCCCCTCTCTCTACTCTCTCTTCAGAAGTGGCTCCTCTATTGCTTTCGACCTCCCCTTCTCTCTTAGCCTCGCCTCTCAATCATGTCCACTCCATAAAGGAATCAGAGGCTCTCCCTTCTCATCTTAGCTCTATCAACACACAAACTCCGTTCTTGCAGTCACCCCCACTGGACTCGGGTCTTCCTGCTTTAGACTCGATTGAGGACTTCCCCCCACTTATACCTAATGCTTCTCCTTCCGGACAGGTCCCTTCCCCTCACATCCCTACCTCCTCCCCTTCATTCTCTGATCCAACTCTTAAAAAATCCCTCTCTATCTTCACAGCTTCCACCCCTTCTTCCCCTTCCACTCTACACCTAAACTCCATTAGGTTTGCTAATGTGACTGTCAGAAAACCTCCTAAAGGGAAAAAGAACTTAAAGGTAGAACTCTCCACTGCTTCTCCTCCTTACATTCCTCTCTCAGTCAGAATCAAGGATGTGGCCAGAGGCATTTCTTCCAGGGGTCTTAGAGCATTGTCACCCCCAAAGGATGCTTCCTGATGTTAATACTTTCCCTTAACACTTGTGGTCTGGGAGGTAGGACCAAATCACTCAGCCTCCTTGCTCTTTTCAAGTCTCTCAATCCTGCTTTTATCCTCTTGCAGGAAACTATCTGCAATGATACCCCTGCTCTTTATGCCTTCTCGAAGTTACTCCCCTCCTGGGAATTTTGTGCAGTAAGTTCCTGTGGGCTATCGGGAGGCCTCCTCTCTGCTTGGAATCCATTAAAGGCTAACTGTAAGGCATTTCATACTTGCGTGGGAATATTACTCCAGGATACTATTCATGGGATGCTAGGTCCCCTCAACATTCTTAATGTATACGGTCCATATTGGGATCGTGAACTATTCTGGGACAAATCCCTCAAGGGTGGCCTTTTCAATCTGCCGCACCTTGTCATTGGTGGGGATCTTAATCTCACCCTCCACTCATCTGAAATTTGGGGGGTCAAGGCCTCTTTGGACCCACTTTCAAATCACTTTCTATCGCTCTTTGAGTCAGTTGGACTGGTGGATGTGGCTCCACCGGAATTAGGGCCTACGTGGCGCAATTGTAGAGTGGGGATTGAGGGCATCAGTAAATGCCTCGATCGCTTTCTTATCTCAAACTCCCTGATACCCTCTTTGGGGGTTTACAAGTCTTGGACCAAATGCCTGGATCTCTCGGACCATTTTCCTATTTGTTTTGAGTGGAATAATCTAAAAGGGCCCTTTGATTATCCATTCAAATTCAATCGTTCTTGGCTTGAGGACTTGGATTTCATTGATTGGTTTATGCGCTGGTGGTCCTCATCCTTTGAAGCTAACTCTCTGCTTGATATCGAAGATCTATGCCTCACCCTGTGCAAGTTAAAATCTGCTACTAAAAGATGGACTAAGGACAAATTGGCTAGAATGGACACTGAATCCACAAGTCTGGAACTGGCCATCGAATCTATTCTCGCAGGTCCTTCTAAGGGAATTCTCACTAAGGAGAAACTTGCTCATCTGTCCCACCTAAATGCCAAAAGGCATAGGATCTTGGAACATTTCCATCTTACCTGGCAGTTGAAAAGCAGATTTAAATGGGCTCTTTAGGGAGATGCCAATACTAAATTTTTCCATGCTGTTGCTTTGGGAAGAAGAATACACAACTCGATCTGGTCTCTTGATGACCATGAGGGCCATCAGATTGAGAATGAGATTGCATTAAAGGAGATGGGAAAAAATCACTTTTCTAACATTTTTAAGGATGATGGATCTACTAGTTTAGAACACCAGCTGAAAGTGGTCTCCCTCTTCCCTAGACTGATTCCCAGTGAGCACACTTCTCTCCTCTCTCAGTCTGTAAGTCTTATGGAAATTGAAATCTCTCTCAAGGCTTTTAAAAAAGATAGTAGCCCCGGCCCGGATGGCTGGCCTGTACAATTCTACTTGCACTTCTTCGATCTCTTGAGTCCTATCCTTTTAAAGACTATTGACCAGACTAGGATCTTGGGCTTTATTCCTCCCTCCTTGAACTCTACTTTCCTTGTCCTTATCCCTAAGAAGGACAAAACTCAGACTTTTGCTGATTTTAGGCCCATTTCCTTATGCAACCTCCTCTACAAGCTCACTGCTAAAGTTATATTTGGGAGACTAAAGCCTTTCTTGGATATGGGTATCTCTAAGGAACAATTTGGGTTTCTTAAAGATCGTCAAATTTCTGAGCCTATCGGCATTGTGCAAGAGGTTCTCTACTCAGTCAAAACCAATAATATTTGTGCCTTTGTTCTTAAACTGGATCTTTCCAAGGCCTTTGATCGTGTGGACTGGACATATGTCAGACTGATCTTGATTCAAATTGGTGTACCCCTCCTCACTGTTAATTGGATTATGGGATGTCTCTCAATTGCAAATTTCGCGGTCTTAGTCAATGGGACCCCTTCGACTTTTTTCACAGCTTCACGTGGAATCCGCCAAGGATGCCCATTATCCCCCCTCCTTTTCATCCTTGTCATAGAAGGCCTTAGTCTTCTCATTCGAGATGCTAGATCCAATGGTCTCATTCGGGGCATTAAAATCTCGCCCTCTCTTACTCTTTCTCACCTCCTCTTTGTGGACGATGTGATACTGATGGGTTCAGGTACTCTTTTAGATTGGTCGGCATTTGATGTCATCCTTGAGACCTTCTGCAAAGCCTCGGGAATGAAGATCAACATCGAAAAATCCTGTTTTCTATTTTACAATTTCGATGCTGAATGTCTTAATGCCTTTGCTGAAGCTCTGCCTTACAGGATGATGCCCCTTCAACCTAGTTTCAACTACCTTGGTTTTTACCTGAAACCACTTGGGTATAGAGTTAATGATTGGCTTTGGATTCTTTAAAAACTGGAAAAAAAGGATCAGTCACTGGACATATCAATACCTCTCCCTCGGGGGAAGATTGGTCCTTGTTCAGTCTGTTCTGTCAAGTATTCCTGTATATTGGATGGGTCTTGCTCCAATCCCAGCCACCATCTTATAGAAGCTTAGAAGAATCATTTTCAACTTCTTATGGGGTTCCACTGTCAGTAAAAGAAAGTATCATTTGGCTAGTTGGAGAGACCTCTCTTGGCCTAAGGATTTCGGGGAGTGGGGTATCAAAAACCTCCATTGGTTCAACCTTTCATTGTGTCTCAAAAATCTGTGGAGGGTTCTTCATTCAAATGGTTTGTGGTTTCAAGTTCTCCATTCTAAATATTTAAAATCATCTTCGATGGTTGATTGGCTTAGAAGGAAAAGTTTTAACATACGATGTGCCTCTATTATTTGGAGAGGGTTTATACAGACTCTTCCATGGATGGGCATACATTTGGCTTGGTAGGTAGGGGATGGTGCAAATGTTCTCCTTGGCATTGACCCAATAGTTGGCCTTCACTCCTCTTTCAGCCTTCCTGAGGATCTAAGTTCATATCTTGAAGATTTGAATATTTGCACTCTAGCACAGGCCCGAAACTCTCTACAACATGCACAGAGTTATTGGTTAACTGCAGAGGACTTAGACCTCGGGGGTTCTTCCAACCTTTTGTGGAAGGATTTTATTCAAGGACTATCTGGAACTGGCATACGACTCACTGATTGAGCAGATGAACTTGTTTGGACATACAAAAAGAACACAGGTTCTATCTCTGCCAAGGATGCTTATGAAAGCGTTGTCTGTTCACGCATGCCTCCGGTTGCAAACCTGGCAGACTCTCTTCTTTGGACCAAAGCTCTGCCTGTTAAAATCTGTTGTTTTATATGGCTCTCCCTTCGGAATAGGATCCTCACTTGGGAGAACCTGCAGAAGAAAGGCTTTCACGGACCTGGTATTTGCGTCCTTTGTTTTGCTGAAGAAGAGACAGTTGAGCATATATTTATCAACTGTAAAATATGGAAATTGGTCACTGATCATGTATGTGAATGTCTAAATCTCGTAGCTTTCTCTCCTTCTGTAACAATTGGAGAAATGATCAGAGATTGGATAGGGAATCTTCCCAGGAACTCGCATTACTCTTTGCTCCCTTTCCATATGATGTGGATCTTTTGGAAGGTTCGTAATCGGGCCATTTTCGATGGAAAAAAAAGGAACATCTACAGTCTGATTCAGCAGATCATCACTATTGTCCAAGCTGCTCCTTTGCCGACTGTCACTAGATTAAAAAAAAGAAGAATCATGGGACAACCCCCCTACAAGGATTATCCCTGTGGTTTCATGGATGGAGCCTCAAACTGTATGATTGATGGAGTGGGTTACTGTATTTTTTTAAACGAGATTCATTGCCTGGATTTCTCGCTGGGGGTTGGATATGGCACTAACACAAAATCTGAACTGCTCAGCTTATGGGCACTTCTTCTCTCCTCCCAAATGATAGGGATCCCCCTCGCACATGTATACTGTGATTCACAAGTAATCATCAATTGGGCGATGGGATCGACTGCACTCTCCCCACCTAATCTCTTTCATTGGTGTAGGGAGACAAAAAAGCTCATTGTTAGCTTTAAGGACTTGTCTTTCTCCCACATCTACCGAGAGCACAATCGGACAGCTGACCGTCTCTCCAAAACTGCACTCTCTTATCCTGAGGGTAAAGTTATAAGGAATATTTCGAGAACCATTTGGTTTCTCAGGACACTTTTCAGCTCTTCTGAGCATGGTAAAGGGATGTTTATTCTCCCTTATTTTTGTTTTGATTGTTAGAGCGTCCTCTTTTGGATTGTAGCTTAGCTCTTGTTGGTGCTCGGTAGATGTGGATGTGTGGACAGTTCTCTTCTTTATGATGAGACAGTTATTTGATGGGATCTCTTTTTTGTTGTTATGCCTTCCCCCTCGGCAACACTCTATGGCAATTTGTTGGTATGCAACCCACATAAGGGGAGAATGTAATGATGACCTTTGATTCTTCTTGAGAATAACAAGGACAGGATTTTTTATTTCTGAAAAAAAAACTTATAGGCTTTAAGATCATTTAACGTCATTTAAAAAACCATTTTACTATGGTTTACTAACACTTTTTCATATAGATAATGTCATACAAAAAGATTGATAAGCAATAACTTTCATTTATCATTAAACATCTCTTCATAAAATTGAACAGAAAAGGGACTCATTGTAGGTGAATACAAGTATGTTGTCTTTTACTCTCCCTTTTATTTATTTGATAGACATTATCACATCTTTATATATATGAGTTATGATTGAAATGAGTAAATCTAACATTATAATTTATTAGGGTTTTCACACATGAACTCGAGGAAAATCTATTTATATATATATTTTTTCAACATTCACATACATAAATCCATTTATATATATGTTTTTTCTACATTCACATACATAAATCCATTTATATATATACGTTCTTCTACATTCACATACATATATCTCATTGACTATCTTTCCATATATATATATGTTTTTTCTACACTCACATACATAAATCCATCTATATATTTGTTCTTTCTACACTCACATACATATATTTTATTGACTATCTTTTCCTTATCACTTGGGAGTCATGTCAATCCCAATTTATGTATTTTATGAGATTGTTAATATTTACTTGAATCTTTTCTTTAGATATGTTAGATCCCTTAGATGTGGTCATTAGTACTCTAGAGCCTACTCATCTAATGACAATTTCCACGCTTAGAGTTGCATGGATCTTACTTAAGTTCTCAATTAGAAACTTATAACATTCATATCAACATTTGTAGTCTTACTTTGTTTTCTCATCTATGTCGACTTTTATTTTGCTTACATTGAGTCTCACAACTCCATCTATTGTGTATGACATGATTACATGATCTATAAGGACGACGGTCCTTAGTAACTTGCTAGAAAAAATAAATAACCATTCCACTTTTCTAGTTAGGATAAATGACCATCATAATCTAAGTCTCTATAGATGTTGAATTTGCATGATTGCAGTTTGATTTGGGCATACCACTACTTTTGGGCCCTTCGGGTTGGTTTATGATTTTCTCTCTCTATATTAGTAACCTTTGCTACATGAAGGATTATAAAAATCTCTTTTAACATTTCATTATAATTTAAAATGTGATCCCAACTTTAATAAATGAGGTTATTGCATGCATTTCATCCAATTATCTTGGCTTTATATTGCAGAGTCTACCTATCTTTTTGGTTCTTAGACCTATCCTCACTCAATAAATACTTAAATTTTGAATCACGAAAAAACAAAGTTAGAGATTTTCTCTTCCACATAAATTAAATAATATTTGTTATAGTTTGGTTACAAGTATGTTATAGATTTAAAATTTGAAACTTTAAGGTTGATGTATGGTTGATCATTTGACGACAATGCTAAAAGTTATAGGTTATAACTACTAGATGATTGATGCTATATGGTTTAATCCATGTTTTTATGCTTTTTGTAACTAATTAAACATTCTACATGTGCTTGTTCACATATATGCATCAAAGAATATATAAAATATATTATATAAAAAATGCTCTCAAAAGCACTCCCCTTTGGAATATTTTGAAAATGCAAGTAAAATACTAAAAATTATTATTGTATCCATATTGTGGAATTACATATTTTGACATATTCTTTTACTATTTTGTTATTTTCATTGCTAAGTAATTTGAATGAGAATTGTGATATTTAATAGTGAATGAGAATTATTTTGTTATTTTAAGAATTATTATTGTATCCATATTGTGAAATTACATATTCTTTTACTATTTTGTTATTTTCATTGCTAAGTAATTTGAATGAGAATTGTGATATTTAATAGTGAATGGGAATTGTAATGTTTAATAGTGAAAATCTAATTGTTGTTATGAACAAAGTGATTTCATTTTATCTATATCTTCTTTTCTATTTGAATATATAAACTTAATTTATACAAAATGATTTTTTATCATAAAATATTTTCTTATTAAAAAGTGTAAAACATTGTATTACAATATATAAAATTAATAACAATCTTCATAAACACCCCATTCCAATTATCATTATCATTATCATTAATTATATATATATAATTTTATGTATTAAATATATAAAATAAGTAATAAATAATTTATTTATTTTAAAATAATTTGAAACTATAAAGATTTATATTTTTTATTATAAATAAAAATTATAATATTATAATGAAAATTATTATTAATTTTTTTATTTTATTTTATGTAATAATATCATAAGTTTTTATAATGATTTATTAATATTTTCCATCCATTTAGGGTTTATTATTTATTAAATTTAACTGTAAAATCTAAAATAATATACCTTATAATATATGTAAAATCAACTTAATTTTAATTATAATAGTTACATTTACATATTTATACAAAAGATCTAGTTACATCAATTACATATTGATATTAAAATACTAGTTATATCAATCACAATTACATTTAGATATTTACATAAAAGTATTAATATTAAAACGTTTAAACGCTATAGATTATTTTTGACTTAATAATTAATAAAAAATGTTAGTAAATAAATATATATAATACAAAGTGTTAACAAAAACATAAATTATAAATATTAGTCCCCAAAACAATGTTAGGATTATATAATTCTCCCTTTTCCATTTATAGTCTATTAGATAATCATGCTTAACTTAGGAGCCATTTATTTAAGTTTGGTTCCATGGGGTCCACCAGTGCCACTGGGTCCACCAGTGCCTGGGGAACATAGATAGAGGTTAAATTCCATTTACTGCATGTTCATCCATCAGTTCATAGGCCTCTAAGACCAATCCCTACATTCTAGGAGCTCACTCCGAGTGCCATTTGCAACCTCCATCAATTGGTTGTGGTAGGTAGGTAGTTATGTTGAGTCAACCTCTAGTTACATTTAGTTATATGTCTTTCAATTGAGTTAGAGTTAGTTTTGCATGGTTGCATGAGAGTAGACACCTTTTCTCACCTACATCATCAGTCTAGCTAGTTTAACTGATTGATAGACTAAATTAGACATGTGGAGTTAGACTAGTGAGCTTCGATAGTGATTTAGACAGTTCTAGTTAGGCAATCAATCAGATTGAGTTGGTAGATTCGAATCCTATCCACATGATTCAAATTCTCCTTTATATAACACTATTGTATACTGCTGGGATGAATATAGAGATTATGTTGTAATTAACTTAGCAATACTAATCAGATTTACCTCAAATTTGTTTTGTTCAGTGTTCATTTTCTTGATAATTCCACTGCAAAATTTTGTCTCATTATTTACTATCATATGCCTATAGATTCATGGCACAATAATTTAACATGGTACCAGAGCCTTGTTTAGGCTAGCAACAAGTATGTCCGATCTCCGTTGTACACCAAAAGCAACAGAGTTTCCACATAAATCTTGTAAACATTGCCTTGCTAACTCTGGATCCGTCCAAAGAAGTATCTGCAGGTGTGACATACTCTAAGAATGTGTACATGTCGAGGTCGAAGGATTGAAACTGACATGATTGTGTATTGGTTTTATTTTTTGCAGTGTTACTTGTAGTTACCTACGTAACTTGTTGAGGAATTGACCGATCGACATATAGATTGATGGATCCTTTAGCTCTTGCACCCCAAATCCTTACACCCTTTAACTATGTTGATTGGAGGGAATATATGCAGGTCTCCTTACGCAAAAAGGGTATGTTTAAGATGACTATGGGTAGAGAGATAGATCCCCATAACCCTCCTGAGAAGAACAAGTTCTTGAATCGATTGGATGAAGTCTTAGGCTTCCTATGCACTCATATATCCTGGAATATTTTGTTTTTCCTTGAGGGACTAAGGACTCTGAAAGAATCTTGGGAGAAGCTTGAATCTCTGTTTGGAAAAAAATATGAGCTTCGAGGGAACATATTGCAGAATGACCTCATTGCATTGCAACCCAACAATTTTGAAACTAAGGCTCTTCTCTTGCCGAAACCTTACCCCACTTTGTAGAAGACCACACTCTTCCTCGACTTCCCTCACATTTTCATTATAATTCCCATCCATTTATCCCATATCATTCCATCCAACCCTCATCTCTCCGTTATCCGCAACCTCTGCACACCAGAGCTCTACTCGCCAGAGTTCATCTTCAATATACCCTTTTCATAGATGATCATTTTAATCGACAATTGCAAAGATAACAGAAAACTACCACTTGGTACTTTGAAGAATTCCATTTTCGTGTCGCTATAATACTTGAATGTGTTGACCGTGAACTAAGTAATGTAGCCTTCCAAGATACTATCAAGCCACACATCGACAACCCTCAATGCTCTGTTGTCTACCTCTTTCATCTACTGGATCATCTCTAGGGTCCATCAACTAGGTTATCCTCCTTGAAAATTTGTCTTCCGATAGGTCAACTACGCCAACCACTCGTACAAGATGATCATAAACTCGGAGAAAAAATACTCGTGTATATCAGAATAGATATACCTTCCCAACCACTCTTCTTTCGTTAGTCTCAAATTTTTATTTTCTTTTGCTGCAAATTCTCGAGCCTTTTGGTCAAACCAATATTGAATCTTCGGTCTCGTCAAATGCCACAACATATCCTCCTTCTCCTCACACTATGGTATCGACAACAAAGCCATTTGTTGATAGCAATCCGTCGACAGGGGTTCACGCTCTATTGACACCCTTAACTCAGCGATCTCGCTGAGCACTGGCCCAGACAGGTTTTACCCTGTCCAACAACACTTGCGAAGTAGATGAAGTCTCACCCAAGATGTTTGAGGGATAATTGTCGGAACCACGTTTCCGCAATAAGAAGGAGGTTTTTTGCATCTACTATCTATCTATCACAACATTACTTAAGGGATCCAGACATGGGTTTACTATCACGGATTCGTATCATAAACCATCAGATCACATCAACACATTAACTTGCAGCATTATATTTACTTGCGAACAAATTGATCACCACGACATTATCCAAAACACAAAAACATTGCATCATTCATAAATAATAGACACACTGTGTCATTTATTCATTAATATCTCATCATTTAACACAAAAAAAGAAGAAAGACACAAAACAAGGTATTTCCATCAACATCTGTCATGTCATATTACTTCCGCATTAAAATAGGTTTCCCAAAAACATCTCTACAATTCGGATCAAAATAGGAATCAATATTCCGCAGAAGATCATACAATCACATTCTGAATTCAACATTCATCTCCTTATTCACTAAGATAGGATATCTCAACATTAAATTCCTACATCTATTTATATGATTGTGCCTTTTACAATATTGTCCACTTTAATCAACTTTCTAACTAATTCAGATCAAAAACTACAAAACTATGACCAAAACTACAATATCATGACCAAGTTGACTCTTTGTTGACTTTCCTGCCTTGCACGCCATCCTTGGTCTTGCGCATCATCTTTGGTCTTGGGCATCATATTCGGTATTGCTCATCACCCTCAGTGCTGCACAACTTGTATTCATTAAAACCGCTCGCCAACACAAAAAAAGAGCGGTGTTGTAGGCTCTAGGCCTATCATAAGAAAAGAGTTATCGTCACACAATGAATTTTGGTCGCAAGTGACAATTGGATAGTAGTAAATGTAAGGATGCAAGATATTTTGGATACGCGCTTTTTGGTCACTTCCGCAATTAATGCATAATAAATACCATTGAACTAATAGGTGAAGTGATGGTTTGATTGGCGGTTTCCTTGTAATGATTAGAAAAAGTGCTCCATGTGACGGAAATTGCTACCACCTTTCCATTTATTACCCAATCGTGCAAATGAATGACTGATTGAATGGGTACACATATATCATCTTCGCGCTGAAGTTTCATTCATTTTATTGCATCTGACTAAGAGCGTTGAAATGTTTATCTACAACTGTAAGAGACAAAGCCATTGTTCTACAGAGTATGGTCATTTATGTTTCCAACACAAGCACCATGCAAGAACCGGGTCTTGATATTTTATTTCCAACGCTAATCATGGAAGAGAACACATAGGTTGTTTCACAACCAGAGCCGAGGATTTAAGTTAATTTGGGACCAGACCCACTTGGTACATCGAAACAAAATGTTCTTCAAGTCATAAACCGCACGCAACAATGCCTCCACCAGAGGATGAAGTGATAGGATCGACAACCATGTTGACGGATTATGTTCCATCAAATCTAGCAAATGCGCCTAAGGTTAGACTGGGTAAAAATGCAAAGTATTCATTGGTAACGCCTGACGTACAGAACGGAGTTTGGGTAACAACATATATTATTCTGAATTTGTAGAAGATTGGTTTTGTTGATCACAACCTATGAAAATTTACAAAGTTGGCAATGGACAGATAGATGACTACTATCTGAGAAACAAAGGATGCCCCTATCCACATGGTTCCAATGGAATGGGAAAGAGGATTTGATAAATCATGATTACTGTCGCTGATGCACATGTCACATTTTGGCCACACAACATAAGTAAATGTCTATGTTAAGCAGTTGCTCATATGCTTCCATGGTGATTGTCTATGGGTTGATGAGAATATTTTAGTGGACGTTAAGATGATCGCATCGATTACAAGACTCCTTCTGGAAGGAGTCGACCCAACACCATTCTTCATAGGAAAAGGCACAGATACGACATTAAGAAACAAAATGAAGGATAATTATGATATGATAAGGGGCAAGCGAGGCTTTTCTATTGTCTCCATTAACGATATTGTTGTTCGGTTCACGACTAAAGTTTTATCTAACAACATGCTGTGAAAGATGTGACCGAACCAATGTAATGCAGGGACAAATGTTGTGGCAGAGCAGTGTGCAGCGGGTGTCCAACTCAACTAGTCGACCCATCAGCTAAATGAACTCTTAGCAGATGCTGAAGAAGTACAAGAAAAAGGGATCCAATTTCATTATTCTTGGTTACTTATTTTGATTTCTTTTGTCATATGGGAGGAACCGCCAAACTACAAAGGGGTAGATGTGCGAATCCCATGATGAGGAACTCGATAATATAATCTATGGGTCGCAAAAGATAAACCTGAACGGAAAAGAGATAATAATGTTGAATTATTTTGACAAGGAGAGGGCCTTCTGTATTATATAAGGAAGCAAGCCATAATCACCAACGATACTGTCAAACAATTTTGAAGTATCATAATATTTTTGGTCATGGCCCATCAGATATTTTTGAAGCCTAGACAAGGCCTGCAACACCAATGCCTTGCGATGCAGTTTTAGTTGTCTGCTGCCGAAATTGATGTCATTGTTCAAGATT
>LPNX010793370.1:719070-790288 GCA_001517045.1 Pseudotsuga menziesii | reverse complement strand
CGGGGTACAATGTAATACAAGTGGTTCTCCCGGTTGGACCATCGGGGACCACAAAAGATACATAAAGAATATTCTTCGAAGTTACAATATTTCAACAGATTGGTTCTCAAAGTGGAAAGTTCCTATTGAAAATGATCAATTGTCTTTAGAATAATAGCATCAATAGGATGATCCATCGAAAAACAAGGATGGATATCAAGGAGGGGATCCACCAGTCAAGGAATCCCCAATAATCTCTCACAGTCTCGATGAATCCATCACAACACTAATAGAGCCAAATTTGGTGGATAAGGGAAAGAGTTCATAAAAGTCAGGAAAAATATGGAAGAAGAGGAAGGTCGACTGCTCCTCTAGAGTCGTCGACCTCACCAATGATGATTACACTCTTTTGACAGAAACAATGCAAAAGTTTCCAATGAAATATGCATAAAAATGGATGAAAGACAAACCGAATTGACAAGAAGAATAACTTATTTACTACAAACACTCTATAAAGCAATAAAATAAGTTCGAGTGGCGGTCGAACAAACTCCAGACTAGACTATGTTATTGGACCAAGATGCTCCATCTTATCAGTGACCTATCGAGGAATCATCAATACCAACTCCACCTATAAAGATTCAAGTACTGGGTCAATTTGTCTTAGGTACACCAGAGTTGAATACCATAGTCAAGGACCTTGCTCATATCACTATGGATTTTTCTGCGTTGCCTATGTATGAAGCGCGTGCCATTCAAAATGCCGCAGTAGAAGAGATTAAGAATAGGGAACATGCGTTGGTTAATAAGGTCAAAACCTCACACAAAACTATTAATAAATTGAAGAAAATAGTCCAAGATACAGAGAAGAAAGAAAAAATTTCACAGGAGGACAGACATCGGCTCGATGCGGCTGTTACACTAGCTTGTAGCTGTTCCATAGATGAAGGCATCAAAAAGGAAATGTTTTTCAGAAGCCAAGGTATTTTAACTTGGTGAAGTAGAAAAGAGCTTGCGTAAGCAGGTCACGAATATGGAATTGTAGATAAATCCCAGTACACCCTTAGAGGTACTGACAGAGCGAAGAAAATAAACATCGGATGCTGCGATGAAGATTGCAGAAGAAAAGGCACTTTGTGCCAATGCGGTCGAGCAAGTTTTTCAGTCAATATAATATTTAATGGACGATGAAGAATTAGAACACATAACAAATCCATTGCATATTACTGAGGCAGACTTCAATAAAATGAAGAGTCATCTAAAGAAGCTATTGACAGTAGAGAAAATGGTGAAAGCTACCGACATGAAGAAGCTATTACAACAAGTAGAAAAACTATGAACAAAACAAAAAAAGAGAACCGACTGGGTTGCAAAAATTCAAGCAGAAGTAGAGAAAGTTACAGGTATCATTCCACCTGTAGATGAGAAGGTGTGACAAGCCTTAGGGTCGGCAGGAGTAACAACTTTGGAACACATCAGTTCAAAACTTGTAGAAAAATTGAAGTAAGTAGAAGAAAAGGTGTGACAAGAAACTAAACAGGTAGTGGAAATATTCCAATATTTTCAAAGCACACTACAACAAATTTGAATTTTAGGGGAGGTTGTCTTCCACCTCCAAAAGTCACTTTTGGGGCCGATTTTGGCTTTAGAGGTGGTCTTTACAAAATCGCCCCTAATAGCACTGGCGATAAAAGTTTTGACTTTTAGGGGTGGTTTTCGAAGAGATCAAAACCACCCCTAAAAGTGAATTTTGGGGCGGTTTTAAGTCCCCCCCCCCCCCCCCCCCCAAAAAAAAAAAAGTGACTTTTAAGGGTAGTTCTAAACCCCTGTCATAGACACCTATGGGGGAGGTTCCAAACACCCCTCAAAATTCCTTATTACAAACCTTTGGGGACGGTTACAAACCCCCCTTGTAGGTACCTATGGGGTAAGTTTCAAATCCCCCCTCATAGGTACCTACGAGGGAATTTTAAAACCCCCCCGATAGGTTCCTGCAAGGGCAGTTCTAAACCTCCCCTAAAATTCCATCTTAAAAACCTTTGGGGGAGGTCTTAACAAAATCCCCACCAATAGCACCGACGCTAAAATTATGGACTTTTAAGGGCATTTATGGAAGAGATCAAAATCGACGCTAAAAGTGAATTTTGGGGGCGGTTCAAACCCCCCCGTAAAAGTCTTTATTACACAAATTTGGGTGCGGTTATAAATCCCCCTCATAGGTACCTACAGAGGTAGTTCGAAACACCCCATAAAACTCTTTACAAACATTTGGGGGTGGTCATGAACCCCCCTGATATAAACTTACAGGGGGGTTTGAACCCCCCTCATTGTAACATACAAGGGTAATTTTGAATCCCCCTCGTAGTGAACAAAGTCGGTTTTGAAACCCCCTCGTAACAACATACAAAAACATTTTGAAACCCCCTCCTATAGCCATAATAAATCATAAGAAAATATATTTTATTAAAAATATCAATATTGGAATATCATTAGGACATGAAGGAATCGAACCTTCAACCTCCTTGTAAAGAAGCCGCTCTTCCATTGAGCTAGAACCATTTAAGAATTGGGGAAAGGGGCAATATTAAAACCAAGATTGCATCATTTGTAATTCTATGAAAAGACTATGAATCCCAACATTTTTTGACTCGAGGTACCTAAGGAACATATTCTCATCAAATGGAAAAATTGGTATTGTTCATAGTTGGAGATGAATGGAAAAAACAATGTTCCCTAGAACCCATATCACAATGCATAACACACATAATTCTTGAATACATGAATAATTCTTTATGTGGATAGAAATAGAACAGTCTACAATGTCCCCATCCAAATGTAGAGAAAGAGCATGCATGCGATATCGTGTAATTCTTTTCATATCCCACAGTAATTGCTAGAGACATTGAACAACACCACTTGAAGAATGCCTTGAAGAGTATAAATACATCCAGATCCTTGCCCCTCAATTGGGTAGAAAGTGGAAGATAGGCCTTAAGGACACTTTCTATAAGGATATTTGGTTAGTGCATTGCAACTATAACATGCTAAGGGAGAATTATTTGAGTCACAGTACCCACAACAAGTTACAACACCCACGACACTCTACAGGATATGCCACCCTAGTAGCAACCCATACAACACCCTACAATAGTTCATAATAGCCTTGGACGGGTTCACGACAGTCTTGGACAATATTACTAGGTCACAAAAGTCCAACAAAAATGATGGCAACTATCCTATAAGCGATAATACCATCCTTAACATGTATGAGACAAGCAATAACCCAACGTACCTGCAAATCCTCTCCACATAAGAAGTATAGCAGCATTAAAAACCTTGACGTTTTCTTCAAACATATATGCAAAAAACCCTAGGTCATACATGGAACAGAGAACCAAGATGTCTTGGATGGATGATTACAATGAAGGATAAAAACTTGCTTTTATAACTTGAAAGGAAATCTAGAAGGTTCATTTTTCAACACTAGCTTTTAGGGTGAACATAAAATAAAAAATAGGTTGACTTAAAATAGGTACCAAAGGTCCAATGGTAAAATAAAAACAATAAAATAGAATGGTCAATGGTCTTACAAAATAAAACCATAAAATTAATTTGACTGATTATGCATAAACTAAAAACCATAAAATAAAATGGTCAATGGTCGTACAAAATAAAACCATAAAATTAATTTGACCAATTGTCCAAAAAATAAAAACCATAAAATAAAATGGTCAATGGTCTTACAAAATAAAACCATAAAATTAATTTGACCAAGGATAGGGTAAAAATGGTCCAAAAATAAAAAATTCCAATATTGGCAAGTTTTATTAAAATTTTATCGATGCTTGATGATTCTGGAGCAAGGGTCATGTGTAACTAGTTGCAGCTACACACAGGTATCCAATAGAAGCATTAAAGAAGGAAACCATAGGTTAGTGATTTCCAAACAACAATGAAAACAAAAGGGGTGTTTGTGAATGGTGAGAGGTGTGTAGTGTGTTACACCAGAAAGAGATTGGATGGTTGGAGAAGGGAATATGTAAGATCTTTAGCTTCAAGAATTTATCTTTGGGTGAGACCTTATAAATTTGGAAAATTCAGACATGGAAATGTGTTGGAGACATGGTTGTAAATTTGTATCAGTGCTTTAGGATTCCATAGTAAGGGTCATGTGTAGTTGCATCTATAGGCAGGTATCCAAGAGGAGAATTGAAGAATGAAAGCATTAGTTGATGATTTCCATGAAACAAAGAAGACCGTAAGGGGTGTTGTGTGGTGAGTGATGTGAAATATGTCACAGTTGGAAGAGACTGGGCGGTTGGAGAAGGGAATATCTAATATCTTTGACTTCAAGAATTTCTCTTTGGGTGAAAATTTTTATATTTGAAAAAATTAGATATGGAGTTGTCAAGGTCATGTGTAGTCTTATTGAGATGGAGTTGTGAGTGGTATTATTGATGCTTGCTGATTCTAGAGTGAAGGTCATGTGTAGTTACAACTACAGGCATGTATCCAAGAGGAGCATTAAAGAAGAAAAGAAAAAGTTAGTGATTTACAGGTAGCAAAGAAGAGAGGAAGGGGTGGTGTGTGCAGTGAGAGGTGTGTAATACATCACAACCAGAAGAGGCTGGATTCTATGGATGCATAGATTTGCAAAATTATTTTGGATATACTCTTATATAGTATGACTGCATAGAGGTATGATGAAGAGAAATTTAGACACTCTCTCCTTTGAAGACTGTTTACTAAATGCTAGAACGTCTCTCTCAAATGTAATTTTTTTTTTGTTCCAGAAAGTTAAAACATTTCAATAATGCTATAAAATTGCATTTCTTATGGGGATGCCAAAATTTTTTATGAACACAATTTTTTTTTAAATAATCTTAATTTTTTTTTTATGTTTTTCCAATATTTTTAATAATTTGTTAGTTCACCTTATAGATTGTCAAAGCGTTGTTTGCTCATTGGAATCCTCATAAGTGGGGTCTCATGCACACAAAAAATGTGTGAGACAAGCAATGATGACCTATAAAAATGCCTTGAACCTACCTTCCAAGTTTAGGGTCCACCATCCCAAGTGTAACATATGAAATCTGTTATAATAGGAGTTAATAATAGAGATTCATAAAATAAACAATGCTAACATGTTTAAAGGTCTCAGAAATTTATTTCCAACACATTATAACATATTGTTCTTGTTGACTTGTTGTGAATAAAAGATGAAATAAAGTGCTCTCCTTACCTTCTCAAACAATAAAATCAGATTGTCTCGTGCTGTCAAAAAAGGCATCTCAATGGCCAAACTTCGAAAGTAGCGGTAAACAACTAGCAACTCACCCCCACATAAGTTTCCAAAACAACCAACTGTAAATTTCAACTAGAAAACAATTAGAGAGTTTTTAAAATATATATCAGGAAAGAATATCATTAGACAACCATGCGAGCAACTATAAGTCACAACTAGATGATAAAAGTGGTAGCAAGAAAGATAGTCCCAGTTGAGAACTAAAGCACAATCATTATAAGAACTAAAATAACTATGCATCTAATATGGAACTTTAATATTTTCAGTGTGAGCTAGAATTAATTTTTAAATCTACAAATGCACCAAGATTGAGACTCACCTGCTTATGAGGGTCCCCACTTGCTGGACAAAAAGAGAGTAATTTCATGTAATAATTAGCAGAAATCGACAAATCATGGTTTTTCCCATCTGCATCTCCATGTAGTTCTTTGTAACGAGCAAGATCACCTACATAAATCAAGCAATGATGGCATGATAACTGACATCTTTTCAAATCAACAACACTCTTTTGATTGTTAGTGCAGTTAATCTCTTCAATGGAGAAGAAGTACTAGGGAAGCCCATGCTTTTCCTTGAGTTTCAAAATGAACTCATGGTAAAATCCCTTTTCTTTAGACAAGAAACTCTTAAAACTTGCCAAAATCTTGTGAACATGCTCACTTCTTGTGATATTTTTAGTTCCAGGTATGGGAATAGTTGGCCTTGAAGAGGTAGTTGTTGTTTCAACCATAAGTTAGAGAATTTTGGTTTGAAAATATTGAGTTTGATTGTAATGGAGCCTCCAAAGAGCTTGCTCAACATCATGACTTTCTGCAAAATCATGGTCCTCTAAAATGATAGCTTCATAACTATCATGTATCTTGCAGCGAAGGTCCTGAACATTGACACCCAAGAAACCTTTGGATTCAATTAGAGCACACAGTTGTTTTTCTAGCTATACAACCTACAAGACCAAAAAATTGAACTCATTCACTATCCTAGGATTAGTAAACTCAGGATTCACACAGCTGGTTATCATCAATAGACTACAGTTTATTGTTTTCCAAAAGACTCATATGCGAAACTGCAACTGATGTCTACTTTCCCATGATCAGCTAAGGGAATCAACCATGACTGAAACAACAACTATTTTTGGCACTCTGATTAGTGAATAAACAACACTGTAACTAGAAATTAAAACCACACAAACATGAAAGGAAAAACATGCCAATAAAACATATGAACATGAACACTAACTTTAAATTTGACTCGGATAAAACGTTGTCATACAATGACTTGAGTGTCGAGAACTGCCTCAGTTTCATTCTGCATGGTCACCATCCATCCACCTTGATAAAAAATTGAAAATATATAGCTCCAATAACACATCAACACTTAGCCTATGAGTACTACGCCCCTCGGATATCTGCAAAATTTCCATAAATCTTCAAAATACATGTAATTGTTGGCATTTTTAGATATAAAATTATTTGATACTTCTATTAGGAACCACACTTTAGATATAAACCTCAGCTCCAGAAGGAACATATTCTCATCAAATGGACAAATTGGGATTTTTCACAGTTGGAGATGAATGGCAGAAACAATGCTACCTAGAACCCATATCACAATTCACAACACACATAATTATTGAATACATGACTGATTCTTTTTGTGGCTAAAAATAGAATAGTCTACAATGTCCCCATCCAAATGAAAAGAAAGAGCATGCAGGTGATATTGTGTAATTCTTTTCATATCCCACAATAATTGCTAGAGACATTGAACACCACCACTAGAAGAATTCCTTGAAAAGTATAAATACATCCAGATCCATGCCCCTCAATTTGGGAGCACGTGGAATATAGGCCTTAAGGACACTTTCCATAAGAATATTTGGTTAGTGAGTTGCAGCTATAACATGCCAAGGGAGACTGTTTTCAGTCACGGTACTCACAACAATGCCCACGACACTCTACAGGCTCATGGCACCCTAGCCGCAACCCATACAACACCCTACAGTAGGTCATAGCATCCTAGGACAGCCACACGACAACCTTGGACAAGCTTAGTAGGTCATGCTAGTTCAAAAAAAATGATGGAAGTAGTCCTATCATTGATAATACCAACCTTAACAGGTCTTATACAAGCAGCAACCCAACCTAGCTGCAGATCCTCTCCACATAAGAAGAGAAGTATAGAAGCATTAAAAACCTTGACGTTTTCTTCAAAAATATATGCATAAAACCCTAGGCCATACATGGAACACAAAGCCGAGACATGTCTTGGATGGATGATTACAATGAAGGATAAAAACTTCTTTTTATAACTTTGAAGGAAATCTAGAAGGGTCTTTTCTCAACTCCATCTTTTAGGGTGAACATGAAATAAAAAATAGGTTGACTTAAAATAGGTACCAAAGGTTCAATGGTAAAGTAAAAACCATAAAATAAAATTGTCAATGGCCTGAAAAAATAAAACCATAAAATTAATTTGACCAATTGTCCAAAAACTAAAAACCATAAAATAAAATGGTCAATGGTCTTACAAAATAAAACCATAAAATTAATTTAATCAATTATCCAAAAAAGAAAAACCATAAAATAAAATGGTCAATGGTCTTAAATAATAAAAACATAAAATGAATTTGACCAAGGATAGGGTAGCAATGGTCCAAAAATTAAAATTCCAACATTGCAAAGTTATATTAAATTTTTATCAATGGTTGAAGATTCTAAACTAAGGGTCATTGACACCCAAGGGACCTTTGGATTGAATCATAGCACATGGTTGTTTTTCTATCTATATGGCCTACAATTCAAAAAATTGAACGCATTCACTATCTTGGGATTGGTAAAATCAGGATTCACACAGCTGGTTATGGGTAATAGCCTATTGATTATTGTTTGCCAAAAGACTCTTCTGTGAAAATGCAATTGATGTCTACTTTCCCATGATAAGCTAAGAGAATCGACCATGACTGAAACAACAATGATTTTTGGCACTTTGCTGAGTGAATAAAAAACATTGTAACCATAAAATAAAACCACACAAACAGGAAAGAAAATACATGCCAATAAAACATAAGAACATGAACACTAATTTTAAATTTGATCTGGTTAAAACGTTGTTGTGAAATGCATTGAGAGTCGAGAACTGCCTTAGTTTTATTCGACATGGTCACCATCCATCCACCTTGATAAAAAATTGCAAATATATAGCTGCAAAAACACATCAACACTTAGCTTGTGAGTACTATGCCCCTTGAGATATCTGCAAAATTTCCATCAATATTCAAAATGCATGTAATTGCTGGCAATTTTAGATATAAACTTCCGTTGGTGCCATAAGGAACATATTCTCATCAAATGGACAAATAGGGATTGCTCATAGTTGAAAATGAATGGTAGAAATAATGATCCCTAGAACCCATATCACAATGCACAACACACATAATTCTTGAATACATGACTGATTCTTTTTGTGGCTAAAAATAGAACAGTCTACAATGTCCCCATCCAAATGCAGAGAAAGAGCATGCAGGTGATATCATGTAATTATTTTCATATCCCACAGTAATTCCTAGAGACATTGAACACCACCGTTGGAAGAGTGCCTTGCAGAGTATAAATACATCCAAATCCCTACCCCACAATTGGGTAGAAAGTGGAAGATAGGCCTTAAGGACACTTTCCATAAGCATATTTGGTTAGTGCTTTGCAGCTATAGCATGTCAAGGGAGACTTTTTTTCTAGTCATGGTACCCACAAAAATGCCCACTACACACTACAGGCTCATGGCACCCTAGCAACATCCCATACAACACCCTAAAGAGGATCATAGCAGCCTAGGACGGGATCACTACATCCTTGGACAAGCTTAGCAGGTCACGGTAGTTCAACAAAAATGATGGCATCAATCCTATCAACGATAATACTAGCCTTAATAGGTATTATACAAGCAGCATCCCAACCTAGCAACATATCCTCTTCACAGAAGAAGTATAGCAACATTAAAAACCTTCACGTTTTCTTCAAAAAACCCTAGTCCAGACATGGAACACAAAGCCAAGATATGTCTTGGATGGATGATTACAATGAAGGATAAAAACTTGCTTTTATAACTTGGAAGGAAATCTCTAAGGTTCATTTTTCAACCCTAGATTTTAGGGTGAACATAAAATAAAAAATAGGTCCAACTTAAAATACTTACCAAAGGTCTAATGGTAAAAAAAAAAAACCATAAAATAAAATGGTTAATGATCTTACAAAATAAAACCATAAAATTAATTTGACCAATTTTCCAAAAGATAAAAACTATAAAATAAAATGGTCAATGATATTACAAAATAAAACCATAAAATTAATTTGACTAGGGTAGCAATGGTCCAAAAATAAAAAATCCCCATTATTGACAAGTTTTATTAAAATTTTGGAGTAAGGGTTGTGTGTAACTAGTTGCAGCTACACACATGTATCCAAGAGAAGCATTAAAGAATGAAAGCATACGTTGGTGATTGCGCAGAGAGGAGGCACTCTACAACCCACTCTACAGCCCCGTATGGGGGAGATCTTGTAACGTTACATAGTTATGTAACTTTACAAGACTAACAAAATAATAAAAAATAAAAGCCTAGTATAGGGGAGATCTTGTAACTTTACATAGTTATGTAACTTTACACTAGCGTAGATCCAAATCCTAGGCTCTATCAAGCATCGAGAGGGATCAAATCTCTTCGTAGGTATCCATTGATTTGATTCAAACCAAAAGACACATCTTTTTATTTAAGGTCCACATATAATATTTTATTATTAATATTTAATATTATTTATGGCCCACATATAATATTTATTATTATTTTTTATTTTGTTATGAACTAACATTACAACATTTCCCCATACATGGTTTTCAAACCATATGCAAGGCCCTCCTACAACCATGGGTTGTTTAGGAGGCCTTGCACATGGTCTTAAAACAATTTGCAAGTCCCTCCTAAACCATGTACAATAAAACTATGGGTTGTTTAGGAGGCCTTGCACACGGTTTTAAAACCATGTGCAAGGCCCTCCTAAACCATGTACAATAAAACAATGGGTTCTTTAGAAGGCCTTGCACATGGTTTTAAAACCATAAACCATGTGCATGGTTTTTAAACCATGGTTTAAAACCATGTGCATAAAAACCATGTGCATGGTTTTAAAACCATGTGCATGGTTTATGGTTTTAAAACCATGTGCAAGGTCAACATTTTTTATTATTTTGTTAAGTAAAAACATTTCAACATCTCCCCCATATTGTGTTTTTTTCCTCACCCATATTTTTTTATGGATAATTAAATTTTTACTTTTTTATTGTTTTGTTAGGTAAGAAGATTACAACATCTGCCCCATATTAGGTTTTTTATCTGGCCGACATTTATTTTGGCATATAATTAAAAAAAATATTTTTTATTAATAAAAATAACGTTACGTAACGTTACATAACGTTACGTAACATTACAAAATCTCCCCCATACTGGGCTGTAGAGCGCCTCTCGGTGCAAAGACTAACAAAATAATAAAAAATAAAAAAATAAGTTATGTAACTTTACAAGACTAATAAAAAATAAAAAATAAAAAATATTAATTATCTGCCAAAATAAATGTCGGCAAAAAAACAACCTAATATGAGGGAGATCTTGTAAGGTTTGTTACTAACAAAATAATAAAAAATAAAATTTTAATTATCGGCCAAAAGAAATGTCGCCAAAAAAACAACCTAATATGGGGGAGATGTTGTAATGTTCGTACCTAACAACACAATATAAAAGTAAAAGTTTAATTATCTGGAAAAAAAATGTGGGTCAGAAAAAAAAACACAATATGGGGGAGATGTTATTGTAATGTTCCTACCTATCAAAATAATAAAAAATAAAAAATAGAATTATTTGCAAAAATTGTTGGCCTTGCATATGGTTTTAAAATCATGCAACAAAAGCCTTGCACATGGTTTTAAAACCATGTGCAACAAGGGCCTTGCACATGGTTTTGAAACCATGTGTAAGGCCTCCTAAACAACCCATGGTTTTATTTTACATGGTTTAGGATGGCCTTGCAAACCGTTTTAAGACCATGTGCAAGGCCTCCTAAACAACCCATCATTTTAGGAGGGCCTTGCATATGGTTTTAAAACCATGTATGGGGAGATGTTGTAATGTTCTTTCCTAACAAAATAAAAAATAATAAAAAATATTATATGTTTGCCATAATTAATATTAAATATTAATAATAAAAATATTATATGTGGACCTTAAATAAAAAGATGTGTCTTTTGGTTTGAATCAAATCAATTTCTATATATAGGACACACCAAAGTTGATAGCTCATTGAGTGCAATATCTAAGAAGAGGTTTGCACCTCGAGAGATTTGATCCCTCTCGACGCTTGATAGAGCCTAGGATTTGGATCTACACTGGTTTCAAGATAGCAATGAAGACACAAGGGGTGTTTGTGACTGGCAACAGGTGTGCAGTGTGTCATGACAGAAAGAGACTAGATGGTTGGAGAAGGGAAGATGTAAGATCTTTAACTTCAAGAATTTCTCTTTGGGTGAGACCTTTTAAATTTGAAAAATTCAGACACGGAGATGTCATTGGATACATTGTTGTAAATTTTTATCAGTGCATGAGGATTGCAGAGTAAGGGTCATGTGTCGTTGAAGTTATAGGCAGGTATCCAAGAGGAGAAGTGAAGAATGAAAGTATCAGTTGTTGATTTCTAGGAAACAAAGAAGACCGTAATGGGTGTTGTGGTGAGTGGTGTGAAATATGTTGCAATAGGAAGAGTCTAGGCGGTTGGAGAAGGGAGATGTAAGATATTTGACTTCAAGAATTTCTTTGGGTTATAATTCTTAAATTTGAAAAATTTAGATATGGAGTTGTGAAGGTCATGTGTAGTCTTATTGAGATGGATTTGTGAGTGGTCTTATTGATGCTTGATGATTCTAAAGTGAATTTCATGTGTAGTTATAGCTACATGCATGTATCCAAGAGGATAATTAAAAAATAAAATAATAAGCTAGTGATCTTTAGGTAGAAAAGAAGACGGGAAGGGGCGGTGTGTGTAGTGAGAGGTGTGCAATACATAATAGTAGGAAGGGGCTAGATAGTATGGCTGCATAGATCTATAAAATTATTTGGACATACTCTTGTATAGTATGGATTCATAGAGGTACGCCAAAGAGCAATTTATACACACTCTCCTTTGAATATTGTTTACTGAATGCTAGAACACCTCTATCAAATGTAAATTTCTTTTGTCACCAGAAAGTTAAAACATTTCAATAACGCTATAAACTTGCATTTTTTATGGGGATGCCAAAACCATTTTTTGAACACAATCTTTTTTAAGTAATCTTAAAATATTAAAATTTATTTATTTATTTTATTTTTATTTTTATTTTTCGTTTTTCCAATATTTTTAATAATTTGTTGGTTCACCTTACAGATTGTCAAAGCGTTGTTTGCTCATTGGCAATGAGCATAAGTTGAAAACCCAAGGTGTATGGTGGGTGCATACTCATAAGTGGGGTCTCATGCACAAAAAAGTGTGTGAGACAAGGAATGATGACCTATAAAAATGACTTGAACCTACCTACCAAGTTTAGGGTCCACCATCCTGGTTGTAACATATGAAATTCGTTATAATAGGACTTAATAATAGAGCTTCATAAAACAAACCATGCTAACATGTTTAAAGGTCTCAAAAATTTCTTTCCAACACAATATAACATACTATTCTCCCTAAGTTTTTGTGAACAAAAGATGAAATAAAGTTCCCTCCTTAGCTTCTCAAACAATAGAAACAGATTGTCCCGTGTTGTAAAAAATGACATCTCAATGGACAAACTTCGAAAGTAGTGGTATACATCTAGCAGATCGTCCCCCACATAAGTTGTCAAAATAGCCAGCTGCAAATTACAACTAGAAAACAATTAGAGAGTTTTTAAAATATATGTCAAGAAAGAATATCATTAGACAAACATGCAAGCAACTATAAGTCACAACTAGATGATAAAAGTGGTAGCAAGAAATATTGGATTTAAAATTAAAAATGTAGTCACAGTTGAGAACTAACCCACAATCATTATAAGAACTAAAACAACTATGCATCTAATATGGCATTGTAAAATTTTCAGTGAAAGCTAGAATTAATTTTTAAATCTACAAATGCACAAAGATTAAGACTTACCTAGTTATGAGGGTTCTTGCTTGTTGGCAAGAAAGAGATTTCTTTCAGGTAATAATTATTAATTTGTCACAATGGTCTAGGAACTGAAAACACAATCTCATAAAGAATACAGACAAATATGCATAAAATTGGCAAAATGGTGTTGCAATGGGAGTAGCAGCTATGTATAATCAAATGAATAATGAATAATACAATAAAATGATCATGCAAGATGCATGAATTCCAAGACAATTTGAATTCCCAAGGAGGTCATTTGAATTGAATGAGTGGGTGTAGCTTAACTGACTGTAAGCCATATTAGTAAACACACTAGTTAAGCAACTGATCAAGTGTCGACTGACTCAACTGAGTCCTAACTAAAGTCGGAGTGCAATGAATGTCTAAGTCTAACTGAAAGTAGCTCAGAGACATGTCACTGCATGCCAACCAACAAGTGGTAGCGCATCATTAACTCCAATAAACCCCTATGAGGTTAACTGAAGTCAAACTGGCCATCAGAGGTGGTTGGAGGTGCCCCTGTTGACTCCAGTTCATCAAATATTAATAAAATAATCAATATAATGAATGGAGGTGCCTTCACCACTCAGCTTAACTGATTGTAACCATCAGTTAGCAATTAGGTGCATTTATGACACTCAAATCACTCCTAGAGTGCTCCAGTTGGCCTCCCCAAATGAAGGAGAAAGCTTAGTTGGCCTCCTTGACTGAAGGTAGGCATGGGTGTGCTCATGCTAATGTCATACAATGCTCCTCTGATTCTAATTAAGTCAATAAAACTTAGGATAGTGGTTTAACAAGGCCAAATTGACCAAATTAAGTGTGCATGGTGGGTAAATGTCTCCAACACCCCCCCTTAATCTATACTCAAGAGAAGTAGAAACATAAAGTGCATGAAATGATAGGGCCCCAACAACTAAGGCCATAGGTCACCCTATACAATAATGTAACTCAAACAATGCTCAAAAATAAATCTAAGTGAGGAAAAGAGGGAAAACCCAGTGGGGCCCCCCCCCCCCCCCCTCTCAAGTTGAACACTGAAAGTAGTCTGATCACCCTGATGAACTCACCCCCAATAGTGAACGGAGGTAAGTGAACTTATTTTTTGAAAATCTCTTGGTGAAGATGTCTGCAATCTGCTCATCAGTTGGGTAGTATTGCAGAATGATGGTCCTGTCATGCACTAATTCCCTGATATAGTGCATGTGTATCTCTAGAAGCTTGGTCCTCTACCTGGTAACTGGATATGTGGATATCTTAATAGCACTTTGATTGTCACAAAATAGGACAGTGGACAAAGTACTACCAAGATCAAACTCTGAAAGAATGCCTTGCAACCAAATAGCTTGGATGCAAGCATTCACCGCTCCTCAGTACTCGGCCTCTGCTAAAGACAATGCTATGGTGGCTTGCTTTTTGCTAGACCAACAAATGGGGCCACCACCAAACATGAATACATATCTAGAAGTAGAATTTTGATCAATAAAATCACGTGCCCAATCGGAATATGTGTAACCAACCAACTCTAGGATGAAGTCTGCAGCATAATGAATGTCGTAGGTCCTGATTCCGTGAATATACTACAGGATCCACTTGGCTGCCTTCCAATGAAGATCATGAGGCTGATGCATGTATCTTGACATAGCATTCATGGCATAGCAGATATCAGGTCAAGAATGAGTCAAGTAGAGCAAGCTACCTATCAACTGTCGATAAATAGTGCAGTCCATGGGAGGTGTGCTTTTTCCTTCTTCAAGGTTGATCCCTGAAAGGAAAGGGAATGGATCAGCCTTAAATTCAGCCATGTTAAACTTGAATAATAGGTCTGATATGTATTTGGACTGAGTGACCATTATCCCATCAAAATTTTCTCAATTTCGAGCCCCATAAATTGCTTCAAGAGCCCCAAATCGCTCATTTCAAATGCATTGTGGAGAGCAGTTTTGATGACTGAAATAGAAGTAATTGTGCTACCTGTAATCAGTAAGTCATCAACATATGAAACAATAATAATCAAATGACCATAATTCTGTTGTATATACACATTTGGATCTGATTTACACCTTTGGAAGTTTTGCGAGAGAAGGAAGGCATCCATCTTGGAATACCACTCTCTCGGGGCCTGTTTTAACCCGTATAGTGACTTCTTTAGCTTGCAAACCAAAGATGGATAAGAAATGTAGCCCTCTGGCTGCTTCATGTATATCTCCTCAGGAAGATCTCCAAGTAGAAAGGTGAACTTAACATCCATATGATGCACTTCCCAGTGCTTAGATGCAGAAATTGCCAAAACTAGGTGGATGGAGTCCATTTTTGCAACCGGTGCAAAAGTATCATGGTAGTCCACACCTTGGAACTGGGAGAAACCTTTTGCTACCAGCCTTGCCTTATATTTTTTGGTTCTTCCAACAGAAACAACCTTATTCTAAAACACCCACTTGCATTGAACCAATTTCCTCCTCGGAGGAAGAGAAACTAGCTCCCAAGTAGTGTTTTTCTGAAGAGAATTCATCTCTTCATCCATGGCAACTTGCCATCTCGGAACCTTCCGAGCATGGTAGTAAGACTTAGGTTATGAACTTATCATCAAATAAAAATATTCAAACAGAAAATAATCAGGACAAGAGAGCGCAATACCTGCTCTTTGGAAATCGGACCGGGTTCTCCTTGGATCATCCGAATTTCCAATGTTATCTCCTGCGGAGGAGAGTGTCTGTCGGGCCCAAGTTGGGAGATTGTTTTTTACTTCAGGTTCTGATTCAACATCTGATGTTTGCTGTACAATGATATTAGAAATTAGAGGATCCAAATCAGGTTCATCACCCCCAATTACATCATCCAAATATTCAGTAGAATAGGAAGGAAATTCAACAGTTTTCTCCTTCACTAGTTCTACCTCCTGAAGAGGCTCATCGAACTTTACACTCCTTTCAATGATGATCTATTTTGTTTTGATATCTAATAGCTTAAAACCTTTTGATTCATCAGGATATCCAATAAACAGACATTCTATGCTTTGCGGTTGCAAAGCCCTCCTTTTATCAAGTGGAATTCGAGCCCATGCAGTGGACCCAAACACCTGCAGATTCGACACATTCATCTTGTGTCCAAAGTATGATTTGAAAGGGGTATTCCCTTTCACAGATGAGTGTGGAAATATGTTCTGAATATATGCTGCAGCATGCATGGCTTCAGCCCACAAATTTGCAGCCAATTTCTTTGATTCCAACATACAGGTGGCCATCTCCTTGAGAGACCGATTCTTCCTCTCCGCTACACCGTTCTGCTGGGGAGTGTAGTGGACTGAATTCTGGATCTGAATGCCACTTTGGGAACATATATGTAGTAAATAATTACTGACATACTCCCCGCCATTATCATATCTTAAGATCTTGATCTTTTGTCAAGATAGATTCTCAATCAAGGCCTTCAATTCAGTGAATTTTTCCAAGAATTTTGACTTATTTTTGATAAAAAAGACCCATGTGTATCTGGAAAAGTCATCAATGAAATTTAAAACGTACCTTGTATTAATTTTTCACATTGGTCTAGGAACTAAAAACACAATCTCACAAAGAATACAGACAAATATGCATAAAATTGGCAAAATGGTGCTGCAATGGGAGTAGCAGCTCTGTATAATCAAATGAATAATGAATAATACAATACAATAATCATGCAAGGTACATGAATTCCAAGATGATTCGAATTCCCAAGGAGGTCATTCGAGTTGAATGAATGGGTGTAGCTTAACTAACTGTAAGCCATAGTAAACACACTAGTTAACCAACTGATCATGTGCCGATTGACTCAACTAAGTCCTAACTAAATTCGAAGTGCAATGAATGACTGAGTCTAACTGAAGGTAGCTTAGACACATGTCACTGCATGCCAACCAATAAGTGGTAGCGCATCAATAACTCCAATGAACCCCAATGAGGCTAACTGAAGTCAAACTGGTCATCAGAAGTGGTTGTAGGTGCATGTGTTAGCTCTAGTTCATAAAGAATCATTAAAAATAATTAAATAATGAATGGAGGTACCTTCGCCACTTAACTTAACTAATTGTAACCATCGATTATCAATTAGGTGCATTTATGACACTTAGATCACTCCCGATGTGCTCTAGCTGGCCTCCCTAAATGAAGGAGAAGGCTTAGTTGGCCTCCTTGTCTAAAGGTAGGTGTGGGTGTGCTCATGCTGATGTCAATTAAGTCAATAAAACTTAGGATAGTGGTTTAACAAGGCCAAATTGACCAAATTAAGTGTGCATGGTGGGTAAATGTCTCCAACACCCCCCCTTAAGCTATACTCAGGAGAAGTAGAAACATAAAGTGCATGAAATGCTAGGGCCCTGGAAAATAAGGCCATAGGTCACCCTGTACAATAAAGCAACTGCTTCATATAACCAAGGAAACGGGAAAAACCTCATGGGAAAAATACCCCCCCTCAAACTAAGCAGTAAATCAAGAATTGGTTCTTCTATGCAGCAACATCCTGAGACTATGCATGTGAACCTCTGAATCCAAACTAAATGAATATGTTTGGAGGAATATTCCTCTTTGGAAGAAGAAGAATGTGCTGAAATGAATTAGGAACATAGACAACTGCAGGATGAAAATTGGACCCATGTAGAGCAACTGAAATCAACTGATAACAGAGAAAAAGTGCTTGAGGATTTGAACCATGTGTGGAACACTCAATAAACTGATATGTTTCACCCTTGAAAAACAAACCATGAGTGGTAAAATCAGCCCCAACTCTTAGGAGCAAGTGTCCAAGTGGATGCAGAATGTCTTCCTCTTTACTAGTTCTGTGAGGAGATGAGCATGTGACCAAAGGTAGAGAATCCCTAGGATTGGGGAGAGAGAATGCTTGAGATCCATAATCTGATATAGGTAATGATTCACAAAATAAAATATCATCAACCTCATAAGAGGAAACTAACACCAAATCCCCAACAGCAAATTTGAAGAATAATTGCGATACTTGATTTTTCACACCGAAATTAGTGAGAGCAGCTTCAAGCAGTACTGAAAGCTCTTGGATTTTAAAATTTGAACCAAACAATATCAGATTAGAAAGTAAATCAAATCCAAATAGGTTCACAAAATATCCAAAACTATGAAATGAAATCAAATCCCCAGCAGTAGTTTCGAAGGAGACTTGCGGTACTTGTTTCTTCACGTCGTTGATGAGAACAGCTACAAGCAGTACTGAAGGTTTATGAACCTGAAATTTTGAACCAAGAAATATAAGATCAGATCCAAATAATATAATATTAGATTCAATAAGTTTCATATCATATCCAAAAGTATGGTCAACCGAGACGATGGATGCACAATTGTCTTTTTCTTCAAAATTCTGAATTTTGGTGCATGCAATCTTGCAGGAATTTGCTGGAAGATATATATCATGGGGAGAGAATTGATCACTCTTGTAATCTGATATTTTTTCCAAAATATCCAAGGTATTACATATTTTCACACCACCAGCAATAGTAGAGGAAGAAAAATCAAATTTCTCTTCACTTTCGGAAGCAATTACTGGCAAATTTTGCACAGAATTCGAAGGAAAATCACTAGTGAATGTTTGCATGGAAGTGCAGTAGTGTTTTTATTCAATATCAGAGATTTGAATGTCTTATTATATTTCATCCATATGAGGAGATGAGATATCAAAGATCTCACAAACTTTTGGAGCATCAGGAGAAGGAGTCACTACAAGGAGACTTTCTTCAATTCGAATTGACTGTGTACAAGATTATGCTTCTTCTTCATCTTGAACAACTTCATCAGAGAGGGTAGAGGCATAGAATTTTGAGTAAAGAACTCTTGTGGTGCAGGATGTGATCTCCAAAGTGCTATTATGATCCTCATTGTGCTTGCCAAAGGTTCTGTCCAATTTTGTCCAGAGATCCTTTGGGTATTCAATAGAACCAATAAGGTAGTGCAAGCTAGGAGAAAGGGCCAGACATATTGCTCCAAATGCTCTATCATCGTCATTTAGCCAGTCATTATTATTCTCATAGGACTCTTTTCTAAGTCCAATAGACACCTCATAGAGACCTCGTCTCTTCAGAGATGCAATCATCTTCAACTTCCATTCTGAATAGCTTGTGAACAGGGTGAGAAGAGGGACTGATGAGTCCATTCGAAGTTGTACCTGTTAAAACCTGAAAATCACAACAAAAGGGGCACCGTAAGGTTAGATAGCCTACACATTTTAGGATTTCATCACACCCAGCATAATTGATCAAGCAAGCTTGATCAACAATTCCTTTACTTGGGGTATTAAGTGGTAAGCCTTGGCTTCTGGTGCAGTGCTGGAACTTTGAGCTTTTGCTCAATTTTTCATGCAAGATCTGTCAAAAAACTTGTTTTTGAGAGATTTGAGCTTGATCCCGCCGTGAGATATGATACCATATTAATTTTTCATAGTGTTCTATGAACTGAAAACACAATATCACAAAGAATACAGACAAATATGCATAAAATTGGCAAAATGGTGCTGCAATTGGAGTAGCAGCTCTGTATAATCAAATGAATAATGAGTAATACAATACAATAATCATGCAAGGTGCATGAATTCCAAGACAATTTGAATTCCCAAGGAGGTCATTCGAATTGAATGAATGGGTGTAGCTTAACTGACTGTAAGCCACATTAAACACACTAGTTAACCAACTGATCAAGTGTCGATTGACTCAACTGAGTCTTAACTGAAGTCGGAGTGCAATGAATGACTGAGTCTAACTGAAGGTAGCTCAGACACATGTCACTACATGCCAACCAATAAGTGGTAGCGCATCAATAACTCCAATGCACCCCGATGAGGTTAACTGAAGTCAAACTGGTCATCAGAAGTGGTTGTAGGTGCCTGTGTTAGCTCCAGTTCATAAATAATCATTAAAAATAATTAAATAATGAATGGAGGCACCTTCACCACTTAACTTAACTGATTGTAACCATAATTTATCAATTAGGTGCATTTAGGACACTCAAATCACTCCTGGAGTGCTCCAGTTGGCCTCCCCAAATCAAGGAGAAGGCTTAGTTGGCCTCCTTGACTGAAGGTAGGTGTGGGTGTGCTCATGCTGATGTCATACAGTGCTCCTCTGATGTCAATTAAGTCAATAAAACTTAGGATATTGGTTTAACAAGGCCAAATTGAGAAAATTAAGTGTGCATGGTGGGTAAATGTCTCCAACACCTTGATCCATTCATGGATGTGATAGACATGGGACTACCGATATTAGAATTTATCATCCCTAAGATGCATGATGCTCAGCTTGCCTTCCCCCGATTGAACTTATGCTCAGGGTGCTTTCCAACAACACAACCCTTGCAAATTCCAGTGGTAGCTTTGATGATCGGGAGGCCTTCAACCATAGAATTCTTTTGTAATTACTGCAAGTATTTGAAGTTCAGGTGGCCAAACCTCTCATGCCACATTCTACTGACTTCATTTCCATGAGTTAGTAATGCGGTGGGCTTTGCATCCACCACAAAATGGGAGAACTCGTAGGATTTTGCATGATGGTTTGCAAGGCCTTTTGCTACAAGTTTTTTGGATGTAAGTTCTGTGATCTCTACATCATCTGGGATAAAGGAGACTCTCTTGGGCGCTCCCATATGTGTCATTTGATAAACACTTAGGAGTTTTGTTGCAAGAGATGGTACATACAGAACATTGAAAAAATAACCATGCTCAAGATCTACAGTACCTTGTCCTTTGGATATGATTGTGGAGTCATATCCCATGTGGATGGGAATGGATTTGTCGGTCTCCAAAGACGAGAAGGAGTCTCTTTCAACCATCATGTGGTTCGAAGCTCCAGAATATATCAAGAGTGCTTTGGACTTCGAAGTGCTTGCCATGAGGGAATGACCTCTTTTATGTTGTGGTTCCCGATCTTGCTGATCTCTCCTCCGAAAGATTTTCGCAACATTGATGTGATTTTTCTCAAGAAGAGAAGTAGCTTCATCAAGTTTCTTTTTCATGTAGGCATGTTCAGGGTGGAAACCCTTCCCGCAGTATGAACACTTGACTTTTTCTTTCCCATGATGCCCTTTGCTTTTGTTCTTCTTTGAGCCGGAAGGATCTTTATGCTGCTGGTTTTCAACTTTAGGCTTAGGAGCTTCGAATTTCGTTTTTGGGTTCCTCTGCTGCTTTCCTTTACCCTTCATATCTTTGGGCCCTGATACATAGAGGGCTTGATCATGGGAGGATCTGATAATCCCCATCTAGATAAGCTTATCATGTTCACTTATTAGGGACTCAATGAAGGCATTTCGTGAAGGAATCTTCCATCCAAAGGTTGTGAGCTTCCCTACATGGAATGTAGAGACAAACACCGAATAAATAGCTCCAAGTTTGGAGAGTATGGTGAGGATGAGTTGATCATCCTCCTTCTATACCTTACATTGCTTCAAAAGTAAGACAACGTGCTTGAACTTTGTGAAAAAATCATTTAAGGTCTCGAAATTGGAAGGATGGAGAGACATCAACTTGTTTTCAAGCTGGTATACTCTCAAATCATCCTGTTTTCCATACAGGGTTTCCAATTTGCCCCAAATTTCCTTTGGAGTCTTCAATCCTGAGAGATGGAAAAGAAGATCATGGGAAACAAAGAGGCACAAGAATCCGAATGCTTCATATTTCTTGTTCAAGAATATAGCTTTGTTTGTCACAGAAGCAGGCTCTTCTTCAGTGTCCATAGTGACCCTATATATTCCTCTCACATGTAGATGGATCTCCATGTCTCCTTTCCATGAATGGAAATTGAACGCAGTCAAGAGTTCTACTGATGAAGCCATTTCAAATTGTTGGAGTGAATGTTTTCACCTGTTAAAACCTCCAAATCACAACAAAAGGGGCACTGTAAGATTGGAAAACCTGCACATTTTAGGCTTTCATCACACCTAGCATAGTTGATCAAGCAAGCCTGATCAACAATTCCTTTACTTGGGGTATTAAGTGGTAATATTCTTGTACAGTGCTGGAATTTTGAGATTTTACTCAACTTTTCATGCAAGATCTGTCAAAAACCTTGTTTTTGAGAGATCTAAGCTTTGTCCCACTGTGAGATATGATACCATATTAATTTTTCAAAGTGGTCTAGGAACTGAAAACACAGTCTCACACAGAATACAGACAAATATGCATAAAATTGGCAAAATGGTGCTGCAATGGGAGTAACAGCTCTGTATAATCAAATGAATAATGAATAATACAATACAATGATCATGCAAGATGCATGAACACCAAGACAATTTGAATTCCCAAGGAGGTCATTCGAATTGAATCAGTTGGTGTAGCTTAACTAACTATAAGCCACAATAGACACACTAGTTAACCAACTCATCAAGTGCCGATTGACTCAACTGAGTCCTAATTGAAGTCAGAGTGCAATGAATGACTGAGTCTAATTGAAAGTAGCTCAGACACATGTCATTGCATGCCAACCAACAAGTGGTAGCACATCATTAACTCCAATGAACCGCAATGAAGTTAACTGAAGTCAAACTGGCAACCAGAGGTGGTTGGAGGCACCCCTGTTGACTCCAATTCATTAAATATTGATAAAATAATCAATATAATGAATGGAGGTACCTTCACGACTTAGCTTAACTAATTGTAACCATCATTTATCAATTAGGTGCATTTATGACACTCAGATCACTGTCGGAGTGCTCTAGTTGGCCTCCCCAAATGAAGGAGAAGGATTAGTTGGCCTCCTTGACTGAAGGTAGGTGTGGGTGTGCTCTTGTTGATGCCATATAGTGCTCTTCTGATGCCAATTAAGTCAATAAAACTTAGGATAGTGGTTTAACAAGGCCAAATTAACCAAATTAAGTTTGCATGGTGGGTAATGTCTCCAACACCCCCCCTTAAGCTATACTCAGGAGAAGTAGAAACATAAAGTGCATGAAAAGCTAGGACCTTGTAAACTAAGTCCATAGGTCACCCTGTACAATAATGTAACCCAAACAATGCTCAAAAATAAATCTAAGTAAGGAAAAGAGGGAAAACCCAGTTGGAATAACCCCCCCTCAAGCTGAACACCAAAAGTAGTATGATCACCCTGATGAAATCACCCCCAACAATGAATGGAGGTAAGTGAACTTATTTTTTAAAAATCTCTTGCTGAAGATGTCTGCAATCTGCTCATCAGTTGAGCAGTATTGCAGAATGATGGTCCTGTCATGCACTAATTCCCTGATATAGTGCATGTGTATCTCTACATGCTTGGTCCTCTTCCTGGTAACTGGATATGTGGATATCTTAATAGCACTTTTATTGTCACAAAAGAGGATAGTGGACAAAGTACTACCAAGATCAAACTCTGAAAGAATGCATTGCAACCAAATAGATTGGATGCAAGCATTCTCCGCTCCTCGGTACTCGGCCTCTGCTAAAGACAATGCTATGGCAGCCTGCTTTTTGCTAGACCAGAAAATGGGGCCACCACCAAACATGAAGACATATATGGAAGTAGAATTTTGATCAATAGAATCACCCGCCCAATCAGAATCTGTGTAACCAACCAGCGCTAGCTCGAAGTCTGCAACATAGTGAATGTCGTAGGTCCTGGTTTCCTGAATATACTGGAGGATGCTCTTGGCTTCCTTCCGATGAATATCATGAGGCTGATGCATGTATATTGACACAACATTCATGGCATAGCATATATCAGGTTTATAATGAGTCAAGTAGAGCAACCTACCTATCAGCTGTCGATAACTAGTGTAGTCCATGGGAGGTGTGCTTTTTCCTTCTTCAAGGCTGATCCCTGAAAGGAAAGGGAATCGAGCAGCCTTACATTCAGCCATGTTAAACTTGACTAACAGGTCTGATATGTATTTGGACTGAGTGACCATTATCCCATCAAATGTTTTCTTAATTTTGAGCCCCAGAAATTGCTTCAAGAGCCCCAAATCGCTCATTTCAAATGCATTGTGGAGAGCAGTTTTGATGACTGAAATATAAGTAACTGTGCTACCTGTAATCAGTAGGTCATCAACATATAAAAAAATAATAATCAAATTACCATTATAATATTGTATATACACATTTGTATCTGATTTACACCTTTGGAAGTTTTGCGAGAGAAGGAAGGCATCCATCTTGGAATACCACTCTCTTGGGGCCTTTTTTAACCCGTATAGTGACTTCTTTAGATTGCAAACCAAAGATGGATCAGAAATATATCCCTCATGCTACTTTATGTATATCTCCTCATGAATATCTCCATGCATAAAGTAAAACTTAACATCCATATGATGCATTTCCCAGTGCTTAGAAGCAGAAATTGCCAAAACTAGGCGGATGGAGACCATTTTTGCAACCGGTGCAAAAGTCTCATGGTAGTCCACACCTTGGACCTAGGAGAAACATTTTTCTATCATCCTTGCCTTATATTTTCAGGTTCTTCCATCAGCAACAACCTTAGTCTGAAACACCCACTTGCATTGAACCAATTTCCTCCCTGGAGAAAGAGAAACTAGCTCCCAAGTAGTGTTTTTCTAAAGACAATTCATCTCTTCATCCATGGCAACTTGCCATCTCGGATCCTTCCAGGAATGGTATTAAGGCTTAGGGTATAAAATTATCATCGAATAAAAATATTTGGATATAAAATAATCAGGAAAAGAGAGTGCAATACCTACTCTTTGGAAATCAGACCGGGTTCTCCTTGGATCATCCAGATTTCCAATGTTATCTGCTGCGGAGGAGAGTGTCTATCGGGCCCAAGTTAGGAGATGATTTTGTACTTCAGGTTCTGATTTAGCAACTGATGTTTTCTGTACTCTGATATTAGAAATTAGAGGATCCAAATCAGGGTCATCTCCCCCAATTACATCATCCAAATATTCAATAGAATAGGAAGGAAATTCATCAGTTTTCTCCTTCACTAGTTCTACCTCTTGAAGAAGCTCATCAAACTTGACACTCCTTTCAATGATGATCTGTTTTGTTTTGATATCCAGCAGATTGAAACCTTTTGATTCATTATGATATCCAATAAATAGACATTCTATGACTTGCGGTTGTAAATCCCTCCTTTTATCAAGTGGAATTCGTGCCCATGCAGTGGACCCAAACACCCGCAGATTCGACACATCCGGCTTGTGTCCGAAGTATGCTTCGAAAGGGGTATGCCCTTTATGGATGAGTGTGGAACTATGTTCTGAATATATTCTACAGCATGCATGGATTCATCCCACAAATTTGTAGCCAACTTCTTTGATTCCAACATACAGGTGGTCATCTCCTTGAGAGACCGATTCTTCCTCTCCTCTACACCGTTCTGCTAGGGAGTGTAAGGGACTAAATGATGGATATGAATACCACTTTGGGAACATATATGAAGTAAATCATTACTGACATACTCCCTGACATTATCAGATCTCAATATATCGATCTTTTTTCCAGATGCATTCTCAATCAAGGGCTTCAATTCAGTGAATTTTTCCAAGACTTCCGACTTCTTTTTGATAAAATAGACCCATGTGCATTTGGAAATGTCATCAATGAAAGTCAGAACGTACCTTGATCTATTCATGGATGTGATAGGCATGGGACCACTGATATAAGAATGTATAAATCCTAAGATGCATGATGCTCATCTTGCCTTCCCCCAATCGAGCTTATGCTCAGGGTGGTTTCCAACAACACAGCCCTTACAAATTCCAATGGTAGCTTTGATGACCAAGAGGCCTTCAACCATATAATTCTTCTGTAATTTCTGCAAGTATTTGAAGTTCAGGTGGCCGAACCTCTCATGCCACAGTCTACTAACCTCATTTCCATGAGTCAGCAATGCGGTGGGCTTTGCATCCACCACAAAACGGGAGAACTCGTAGGCTTTTGCATGATGGTTTGCAAGGCCTTTTGCTGCAAGTTTTTTGGATGCAAGTTCTGTGATCTCTACATCATCCAGGCTAAAGGAGACTCTCTTGGGCACTCCTGTATGTGTCATTTGATAAACACTTAGAAGGTTTGATGCAAGATATGGTACATAAATAACAATAAAAAAATAACCATGCTCAAGATCTACAGTACCTTGTCCTTTGGATATGATTGTGGAGTCATCTCCCATGTGGATGGGAATGGATTTTCCGGTCTCCAAATATGACAAGGAGTCTCTTTCAACCATCATGTAGTTCGAAGATCCATAATCTATCAAGATTTCTTTGGACTTCAAAGTGCTTGCCATGAGGGCATGACCTCTTTCATGCTGTGGTTCTCGATCTTGCTGATCTCTCCTCCAAAAGCTTTCTGGAATATTGATGCTATTTTTCTCAAGAAGAGAAGTAGCTTCATCAAGTTTCTTTTTCATGCAAGCATGTTTAGGGTGGAATCCCTTCCCGCAGTATGAACACTTGACTTTTTCTTTCCCATGATGCCCTTTGCTTTTGTTCTTCTTCAAGCCGGAAGGCTCTTCATGCTGCTGGTTTTCAACTTTAGGCTTAGGAGCTTCAAATTTGGTTTTTGGGATCTTCTGCTACTTTCCTTTACCCTTCAGATCTTTGGGCCCTGAGACATAGAGGGATTGATCACAGGAGGATATAGAAATCCCCATCTGGACAAGCTTATCATGTTCACTTTTTAGGGACTCAATGAAGGCATTGAGTGAAGGAATCTTCCATCCAGGGGTTGTGAGCTTCCCCGCACAGAATGTAGAGAAAAACATTGAATAATCAGCTCCAAGTTTGGAGATTATGGTGAGGATGAGCTGATCATCCTCCTTCTCCACCTTACATTGCTTCAACAGTAAGACAATGTGCTTGAACTTTGTGAAAAAATCATTTAATTTCTCGAAATTGGAAGGCTAGAGAGACATCAACTTGTTTTCAAGCTGGTATACTCTCAAATCATCTTGTTTTCCATACAGGGTTTCCAATTTGTCCCAAATTTCCTTTGGAGTCTTCAATCCTAAGAGATGGAAAAGAAGATCCCAGTAAACAGAGAGGCACACGAATCCAAATGCTTCATCTTTCTTGTTCAAGAATCTATCTTTGTCTGTCACATAAGCAGGCTCCTATTCAGTGTCCATAGTGACCCTATAGGGTCCTCTGGCATGTAGTTGGATCTCCATGTCTCCTTTCCACGAATGGAAATTGAACGGAGTCAAGAGTTCTACCGAAGAAGCCATTTCAAACTGCTGGAGTGAATGCTTTCACCTATTAAACCTGCAAATCACAGCAAAACGGGCACCGTAAGGTCAAATAGCTTGCACATTTTAGGCTTTCATCACACCTAGCATAGCTGATCAAGCAAGCTTTATCAACAATTCCTTTACTTGGGGTATTAAGTGGTAAGCCTTAGCTTCTGGTGCAGTGCTGGAATTTTGAGCTTTTGCTCAATTTTTCATGCAACATTTGTCAAAAAACTTGTTTTTGAGAGATCTAAGCTTTGTCCCGCTATGAGCTCTGATACCATATTAATTTGTCACAATGGTCTAGGAACTGAAAACACAGTCTCACAAAGAATACAGACAAATATGCATAAAATTGGCAAAATGGTGCTGCAATGGGAGTAGTAGCTCTGTATAATCAAATGAATAATGAATAATACAATACAATGATCATGTGAAAGATGCATGAATTCCAACACAATTCAAATTCCCAAGGAGGTCATTCGAATTGAATGAGTGGGTGTAGCTTAACTGATTGTAAGCCATAGTAAACACACTAGTTAACCAACTGATCAAGTATCGATTGACTCAACTGAGTCCTAACTGAAGTCAGAGTGCAATGAATGACTGAGTCTAACTGAAAGTAGCTCAGACACATGTCATTTCATGCCAACTAACAAGTGGTAGCGCATCATTAACTCCAATGAACCCCGATGAGGTTAATTGAAGTCAAACTAGCCATCAGAGGTGGTTGGAGGCACCCCTGTTGACTCTAGTTCATTAAATATTAATAAAATAATCAATATAATGAATGGAGGTGCCTTCACTACTCAGCTTAATTGATTGTAACCATCAGTTAACAATTAGGTGCATTTATGACACTCAGATCATTCCCATAGTGCTCCAGTTGGCCTCCCCAAACGAACGAGAAGGCTTAGTTGGCCTCCTTGACTGAAGGTAGGCATGGGTGTGCTCATGCTGATGTCATATAGTGCTCCTCTGATTCCAATTGAGTCAATAAAACTTAGGATAGTGGTTTAACAAGGCCAAATTGACCAAATTAAGTGTGCATGGTGGGTAAATGTCTCCAACATAGGATCAATTGTCTGATCATGGTTTTTCCCATCTACATCTCCATGTAGTTCTTTGTAATGAGCAAGATCACCTAAATAAATCAAGGAACAATGGCATGATAACTGGCATCTTTTCAAATCAGAATCACTCTTTTGAATGTTAGTACAGTTAATCTCTTCGGTGGAGAAGAAGACCCAAGGAAGCCCATGTTGTTCCCTGAGCTTCAAAATGAAATCATGGTAAAATCCCTTTGCTTCAGACAAGAAACTCTTAAAACTTGTTAAAACCTTATGAATATGCTCACTTCTTGTGATATTTTTAGCTCTAGGTTGTTAAAGTTTTAGGGTTAGGATAGTTTTTAACATAAGAAATGAAATTTAATGCAAGAAAATAAATATAAAACAAGATTCAGAATAATATCGCTCCAATCAATTTAAACTACAAATAAAATCACACATAATTTTTATCTCTTTCAACTTTAACACTTCATTGGTCACTGCGTTAAATATGGTCCTCAAGATTCATTAAATTTCATGTACAATAACAACATGATAAAATAATGTACATGAGTTATTAGCAGTAGAGAATCATCACCATTATTTGAATTATCCTTATACTCAGATACTTTAGGTGGACCAAAGGGACAATTCAACTAAGTAAACAAATGTCGTACCTTAAAAAATTAAACTCATTCACTATCCTGGAATTGATAAAATCAGGATTCACACAATTGGTTATCACCAATAGAGTATCGGTTATTGTTTTCCAAAAGTCTGGTATGTGAAACTACAATTGATGTCTACTTTACCATGATCAGCTAAGAGAGTCAACCATGACTGAAACAAAAATGATTTTTGGCACTCCGATGAGTGAATAAACAACACTGTAACCAGAAAATAAAATCACACAAACAGAAAGAAAAGACATGCCAATAAAACATAAGAACACAAACGCTGATTTTAAATTTGACCTAGTTAAAATGTTGTTGTACAATAAATTGAGAGTTGAGCACTACATCAATTTCATTCGACATGGTCACCATCCATCCACCTTGATAATTTGTGTTTTAAAATATAGAGCTGCAAAAACACATCAACACTTAGCCTATTAGTACTATGCCCCTGAGATATATGCGAAATTTCCATCAATCTTCAAAATGCATGTAATTGTTGGAAGTTTTAGATATAAACTTCTTTTATACTTCTATTAGGAGTCACACTTCAGAATTGTTTAACGCTTAAAACTTGGTTCCAGAAGGAACATATTCTCATCAAATGGAAAAACTGGGATTGTTAACAGTCGAAGATGAATGGAAGAAACAATGTTCCCTAGAACCCATATCACAATGAACAACACATATAATTCTTAAATACATGACTTATTCTTTCTATGGATAGAAATAGAACAGTCTACAATGTCCCCATCCAAATACAGAGAAAGAGCATGCAGGTGATATCGTGTAATTCTTTTCATATCCCACATTAATTGCTAGAGACATTGAACACCACCATTGGAAGAGTTCATTGCAGAGTATAAATACATCCATATCCCTACCCCTCCATTGGGTAGAAAGTGGAATATAGGACTTAAGGACACTTTCCATAAGCATATTTGGTTAGTGCATTGCAGCTATAGCATGCCAAGGGATACTTTTTTCAGCCACAGTACCCACAACAACACCTATGGCACCCTACAAACTCATGGCACCCTAGCGGCATCCCATACAACACCCTACAGTAGGTCATAGAAGCCTTTGAAAGGCTCACGACAGCCTTATACAATCTTAATATGTCATGACATTTCAACAAAAATGATGGAAGCAGTCCTATCAGTGATAATACCAACCTTAACAGGTCTGAGACAAGCAACATGCAAACCTAGCAACATATCCTCTCCACAAAAAAGTATAGTAGCATTGAAAACCTTGACGTTTTCTTCAAACAAGTATGTAGAAAACCCTAGGCTAGACATGGGACACAGAGCTAAGATATGTCTTGAATGGATGATTACAATGAAGGATGCAAACTTGCTTTTATAACTAGGAAGGAAATCTATAAGGGTCATTTTTCAACCCTAGCTTTTAGGGTGAACATCATAAAATAAAAAATAGGTTGAATTAAAATAGGTACCAAAGGTCCAATGGTAAAATAAAAACCATAAAATAAAATGGTCAGTGGTCTTACAAAATAAAACCATAAAATTAATTTGACTAATTGTCCAAAAACTAAAAACCATAAAATAAAATGGTCAGTGGTCTTACAAAATAAAACCATAAAATTAATTTGACTAATTGTCCAAAAACTAAAAACCATAAAATAAAATGGTCAATGGTCTTACAAACTAAAACCATAAAATTAATTTGACCAATTGTCCAAAAAATAAAAAACCATAAAATAAAATATTCAATGGTCTTACAAAATAAAACCATAAAATTAATTTGACCAAGAATAGGGTAGCAATGGTCCAAAAATAAAAAATTCCAATATTGGCAAGTTTTATAAATATTTTATCGATGCTTGACGATTCTGGAGTAAGGGCCGTGTGTAACTAGTGCAACTACACATATGTATCTAAGAGAAGCATTAAAGAAGGAAAGCATAAGTTAGTGATTTCAAGAAAACAATGCAAATAGAAGGGGTGTTTGTGAATGGTGAGAGGTTTGCAGTGTGTCCCAACAAAAAGAGAATGGATGGTTGGAGAAGGGAATATGCAAGATGTTTAACTTCAAGAATTTTTCTTTGGGTGAGACCTCTTAAATTTGAAAAATTCAGACATGGAGATGTGTTGGAGACATGGTTGTAAATTTTTATCATTGCTCGAGGATTCCAAAGTAAGGGTCATGTGCAGTTGCATCTATAGGTAGGTATCCAAGAGGAGCAATGAAGAATGAAAGCATAAGTTGGTAATTTCCGGGCAGTGTCATGATACTGCATAAAAATAATAAACTAAAATGAATAATATTAATGCTATCCAACATCATAACACATCCCACTAGGGTGAAGAGTGCAATGACAAAATATTCTACATGGCATTGTCTTTCTCTATCAAGAACTATATTGTCTTGTACAGTTCCAAAAAGTCTTGTTTTCTTAGGCCCATTCCTTCACACTAGAACACAATCCTTTCCCTATCATGCATTTTGATAGAATGTGATTGATGAAGAGTCCATACATGTTGGTCCCTAGAGTTTCGAGGAACCTAATAAGGCATATTACTGTTCACTTTTGATGTAAAGTAAAGTAGAGGAGTTTAGAATTCTAGTGTAGACTCTCACAAAAGCATCTTTGATGCCACCATTGTAGCTCCCTAGATCTATTGTTGGAACAATGAAGGTCACTATTATTTGTGGGTCATTATCTTCTTGCATAGGTTCTAAATCATCATCGAATTAGATCAATATTGATGGTGGAGATCAACAATCGATGCCTTTGAGTGGCTTAACTAAAGTACTTCTTAGTTTTCGCATGCCCAGAATCAAAGGACACATGTCAATGGTTTATTCCACTTTAGGACTTTTGAACACCCTACATTGAAGCTACTTTTATTCTAATATCACAATATTTGAAGATGTGTGGCCAAGGTGATGGGGCACAAAACTTTTGGCAATGGTTCAATCAAATGGTATCTGTCATCGAACATAATCATTGAAAGTAAATCGAAGAATGGAGTTAAAAACTCCCATAAGAACCCAAACTCTTCAATCTCTTTCAATAGGATGGATATGAGCATTGTGGGGTTTTGGATGGGCCACATGCCAAGGTACAAAATAAAACATCATATATTGTTGGATGAAAGTCTAGATCAATGGTATAGGTTTTACTATGAGATTTATAAGTGCCTTGCAATACTCTTGTAATAGTTTCACATGACATCACATTGTCCCATTGTATAATGAGATGCTTGACCTCCAACTGCATCACAATGATCCTTTCAATTCAAATGCCTATTCCAATGAGTCTCCATGTCATATTATACACTTGGAACCTACAATGGATGGTTCAATTACCTTGAAAGCTCTAATTGTTTTGCTCATGACAAGTCAATTTTGTGGCTCTTAGATAGATTGCAATATTTTGGACAAAGGAAGGGGGTGTTATTTAGACATGAAATGTAATTTGAGGAACAAGATATATATGTGTGTGGCCTTGTACTGAGTTGTAAATGGGGCTCCTAGATTCTTAGCCTAAGTAAATAGAAAAGTGGATTATATTCTGGCATATTGTCATGAATGTGCCATTCTATTGTGTTGAATTGAACTATAACTTGTTTGTGGCACTAGTGCATGTGAAACTTTTTCCCACGAAAAATTGTTGCTATAGAAACACTTTTATGTCGCTCTAGCGACAAATAGAAGAACAAATTTTTGTTGCATAATTATCCTCGCATTAGCCACACTTTGAATATTCCGTTGGTATAGTGACAAAACATCAATGACACGTAGTGATTGTGGCCTATGCTTTGAAAACCTATGGGCGCCGCTATAGAGACGTTTATGTGTTGTTATAGCAACACCTTGGAGGCACTATAGAGAAGAAATATTGCGGCAAATTCATGCGCCTAAGTCATAATGCGTCGCTATAGAAATGTATTGGAGTCACTATAACGAGGGAGGATTGTGGAAAATTTACGCGCATAAGTCATAATGCGTCGCTAGAGCTACATCCATGAGTTTCTATAGTGACAGAGGTTTTTGGTAGGTTTATGCGCCTACGTCATAAAGCGTCACTAGAAAAATGTCCAAGAGTCTCTATAGTGACAGAGGTTTGTGGAATATTTATGCACCTAAGTCATAATGCGTCGCTATAGAGATGTCTTGTTGTCGCTATAGCATCACACATTTGTCAAAATAACAGTGACAACACATCGCTATATCAACACCAGTACATTGCTATAGCGATGCTTACTATGTATGTTTAAAAAGAAATACAGAATTCGTAGCAAAGATTGTATTTCAAATCTAGGCATACCTCTAGGCACTTACAATGATCTTGGTAGGCAATGAGTAATAGAGACTAAATGTCCTACCTCATACAACTTAAAAAGTGCAATATTTCAGCTCTATGTTATGCTACCTTGGAATATGAAGTTTGAACCATTCCCAGCCTAGAAGAAATGCCATTATCTTGCTCAATAGTCTTGACATACCTTGATTGTGATGGAATCTGGAACAATGATTGTGTTCTAATTGTGTAGTACACACTATATTTTCTTGTTTATCATAGCTATTAACAAATCCTAGAAAAACTACGTAGAGCATGTATTATGTTATTGATACAGTATTGTGATACAATTCTACAAGTTAGATAACTATTCTACAATTCTTACAAATTCAACATACAAGATTACTAAAACCATTCATTGGAGGACTAAGATCATATTGATATAAAAAATGGTGTTAATTCTTGTAAACCTATTGATCTAACAACATACCCATAAAATACTGGTCATTCAATGCCAAGAATAAGGCCCAATTATATAAAATAAAACAAGCATTCCTTTACAGTCACTACTCAAGCAACATCAAAATGGAAGATCCTAATAGAAAATATAACTCTATTAAAATGACCATCAAAGATAAACTCGAAATGTGTCTCATGCACAAAAACATAGAATAATAAGATTATCATAAAGAAAAGTTAGATGTTTTTGCATAAAAGAGCTTGTGTTTAAATTGATCTAAGAAAATGGTTGTAGATCAGATAGAAGATTGATATAAGCAATTACCCTTAATCATGTTGATATAGATATTATGCTCACTCAATGACAAAAAACAAGACAAGCCGCAATACATGTAAAAATCAAGAATACCCTTGTCAAGAATTGAAAATACCTTCACTTGTAAATTTTCATTTTATGGATTCTTTAGATGATGAGTCCTATGAAATGTCAACTCATAAAGTTGTAAAAGGATTAAAAGCCACTAAAGTTAGTATTGGTGTCATTTATATGAATACATTTAGGTAATATAAGATTAAGAAGGTAAAAAACCAAAATATCCACCATAAAAAATTTAAAGTTATCTTCACTGAAAACAAGTGACTAGCGAGAGAAAAATCCATACACTAAATATAGGTCCATCCATAAATAGAAAAATATAATTACTGAAACAATCTGGCTATGCGTTAGTTATTGATCTCCTCTTCTTTTTTCTTATACACTATAGTTTTAGCAACTAATGTAGAACATTATCTTCTCTCAATTAAGATGCCCAGTAAGTATACAATAGATGATATATACCGTACTTTTCTTTTGAGCAATGTGTGTGATTTTTCTTTCACAAATTAAAACAACAACAAGAAGGTTGTAAATAAACATATATGTGTTCATTGTTTGGATATTCAGGTTGCAAAATATTAAACTCCTTGGAACTTAGATTTAAAACATTTCTATCCTATTTGACTAGAATTAGACCACAAACACAATTACGAATTATAAATGATGTAGTCATGGAAAGGTCAATAAGAGTGACTTCTTAATGGAGGGAAATATGCCCCTTGATCTCTATTTGCTCAAATCTAATAAAAATTTGAATGTCTCAATCGTTAACATTTATTAACATTTCTTAAGACGACCCATCATTATGATGTTTGTCTAAATATCCACATGAACTTAAGAACTAACTGGAAAATATGCTACAGATCATACAGTTGAGTTATCCAGAATACTGTCAGTCAATGCTACTACTCACTCATACATAATAAAATGATCAAAAATTACTTACCTTGAGCAAAATCCACCATTAGTAGCACCCCATCCTAGTCCTATACCAGGAGCAGGAAATTCTTTGTCTTTCACTTCACTGGACTACACAAGGCGCCACTCTAAAGACACAAGATCCATAAAAATGTTTAATGCACACATTTCCACTCATTTTGAGGAAAGCCGCAAAATCTCAGGTAGATTGAACTCATTTGTATTTTATAATTTTTTTTCTTAAATATTCAAACTCAAAGTTGAAACAATAAAACAACCATGTCCAACATAGAAAAACCATACCTCAATATCCTTCATGTCCATCATGTCCTACAAACAATGAGTTACAATAACCATTAAAGTACTTAAAACAATAACACTAATAACATTAGCGATCTATATCAGATCTAAGTTGTTAATGAAAGACAACAATATGTAACAGTAGCATGATATATCAAATCTGAACCAATTATAAACTCAACATATAATAAATCGACATAAAATGTTAGGGCAGAGCTCCCTTATCCTAAGAAAAAATGCTTCTAAACAGACATCAACCTCTTAGAGTTAGGTTACTTGCATGAGACTCAACTAGAACAACATACCTGTGAAAGGAGAGAACCCAAAACTGAAAAGACCGTAAAATAGATCATCCAACCCTCAAAAATAAAAAATAGTAGAATCACAGCAGTACGACCAACTCGCAATAAAAAACGACAGCAAAGTACTCCAAAAAAAGTCATATAAGGTAGCGATATGGTGTATGGCACCTAATGAGGGCTCTTAAGGTGAACACAAGGGTGCAAGAATGCATAAAGCAGCTGATGTGGACATGTCTTGCAAAGTACAAAACAAGTATTCAAAACAATTTTTGGCTCATATTCCTAGGTGATGTAAAGAATTCCCGCATATGGAAGGAAAATGCATGTAAAAATGCACAAAAGGTTGAAAATTTCCCCGTGGGCATGTTTAACTAGCTGCGGACATTTTATCTTAGTCCTGCATGCATAATGCAATACTTACGAGCAAGTTTCAAAAAAATGCACTCAGGCAGAAAAAAAATGCATGAAAAATGCCACCATGAGTGAAGGAGTTGTCATTAAAATGCACGCAAGGTCCCCAATATGCCCACAAGTTGAGGAGACAAATGTCGTCTAGGCCTCAATAATATCCTCAAGCCTCAAATATGCCCACACTTGAGAGTAAAAATGCCCATAGCTAGTTAAAAATTCCCACATGGAAATAGAGAAATAAAAATGTCCATAGGGCAATAGAGTAAAAATGCTCGCAGCCTGTAAAATTCCCACAACTAGTTAAATATGCCCACATTTAAGTTTCATAATACACTTACATCAATTCTCCAAATTGGATAAGCAGTTGATTTGGAAAAATGTCCGCAGCGTGTTCAGAAACGCCCTGTGTCCTGTTTGAAAATGCCCGTTGGACTGATAAAATGCCTACACTACCTTATAAAATTCCCACAGGTGTCAAACATATGCATGCAAGTCCAGAAAAATGCTTGCAAGTATGCACAAAAAGGTTGAAAAATAGCAGCAGGAAACCATAGCAATAGATGAAGTAAAATGCAGAAATAAATTAGCTACAATATGTTTCTAGAAATTAGATGAAGTAAAATGCAGAAATAAATATCTTGAGATGAAAAGACCAACAAGTTTTAAGGGGGAGCAATTAGTCTACATATTGATATGGGGAGTAGTATGGTTAGATAAAGAAAATAAAATAAAGTGAAGCAGCATTGTGATATTGTCATTGATGCATGCTTACCTTTTACTAATTTACTAGATGACTGTTGATACATTCATTATGCAGGAATGTCCTTATATGTCACGAGAATTTCAATGATAAAGTTAAACACTTGAAAGGCATAGCTAAAGTAAAGTTGTTATGGGAAGCTCGAGCTTATAAAGATATTCTTCAACTATATTGTACGACCACTTGGATGGAGATGATAGGTACAATAGTAAAGGAAAAAGGATGTTGATGACATACGATGATGACAATGCAAAAAGGAATATAAAGGTTGATCACAAAGGATGATGACATGGAAAAAAGGACAAGACAATTCGGACATCAAGTCAACGTGAGGGTAGGTTACCCGACCTTTTCAACTATATGTGGTCATACACCTCATGTGTCTCATGCAAAGAGTGGAAACTCATAATCATCATCACTGGATAAGGAAGCTCATGTGGTCATCTCATATTCCTAATAACATAATCATTTAAATGCATCAATATTGGACAACAGTGAAAAGGGGTAGGGGTGAATCATGATTGTTACCTTTTTCACAATTTTAACCACTTTTAAAATAATAAATAACAAACAAAATCAATAAGATACATAGAACACAAATCTATCGTGGAAACCCAACTGGTAAAATCAACAAACACTTTCTATAACTGCAAAATTACATTTTCAATTGGTTTTAATAATTTCAAAAATATATTATATCTTGTATTTCTGTCAAAACAAAGTACCCAGTCCATGTCAAAAAATTATCCTACAGCCCATCATCAAAGGGTGTACAAAAGCAAGCCTCAATCCAACACCAAAAAGACATTCGACATAGTCCAAAGAAACACATAAAGAGCCCTGAAGGCTTATCGAAGGAATCACCTAGGGGGTAAAGTGAAAATCCCCCCGAACTAAGGAATTTATATGCTATGAAAAAAACTCATCAAGAGGAGCATTCAGTAGAGCATAGTCAAAGGATAAAAAAACTCAATTATTTACTAAGAAAGATGAGTAAGCCACAACAAGTATGTTGAATAACATAACTTACAAGAACAGGATGGTATCGCTCCCAATAGACTCTCCATCCAACACCTCAATATAGGAGAGTTGTCCCATCTTAAGAGAAAGTGCTTCCTTGGATAAAACATTAGCACTCATATTGTGCTCCTTGTAAATGTGTTGAAACTCTTCTTGATAGTGGATGTATCCCCAGGCATGAAAAATAAATCCCTCCCATACTCACATCTCCCAAAAACAAAAAGAAACCACCCAAAAAGAAATAATAAACATTAAAGTAATAATAAACATTAAAATATTAATAAACGTTAAAAATAATAAACATTAAAAAGAGAAAAATATTTAAAACTTGTAGAGCTTGAATCTGAAATAAAATTGATCTTAACAGAGTACATACCCATACATTGTCGCTTCTGCTCAAAGAACAAGTAGTTCCGATCTTTTCCCTAGATCAATATACTACCTCTCTCTCAGGATCTACAAGCCTCCAAGTTATCCAAGATTCTCGAGTTATTCTAAGTTTCTATGAGCTATCCCAAAAGCTATTGAGCTACTTCCAGCTCTGTTTACAATTTATTTCTACTGTGTTTAAATACAAAAAAGAAAGTCTATTTCAGATCCATGGGAATAGGATCGAAACTTATGACTCAACTAACTGACTCATTAACTAAATTATAATATTATTAAACCATCTCTATCTGTCATAACAAACCCTATCTATTACATTGGAAAGGATCGATAGTCATTCTCCACTTATTCAATCATCTATTAAAAAAAACATAAAATTACAAGAGACCCAACTCTCTTCTAGAAGATTCCACTAAACTTCGTGAAGTCATAAGTGACTTCATCATTTGAGCCTATTCTCCTGCATCATGTAGCCATGAATCCTTGCTACAAGTCTACTGATATGACCGAGGTTAACTGCTAGAAAATTCCTGAAAGTATTTCTTAGGTGTTTCCCTTCAATGTTGTTATGAATTTAATATTTAGGGTTATTTGGCTTTCACCAATAGTGGGATTGTTGCTTATATTTCAGTATTGCTGTAGGATACCCTAGGATGGTGATTCTTTCAAATAATTACCTTAGAGGGCCTTTCTCCATTCCACAAAAGTGACCAAACAAATACTAAACAATTCTACTCTCTCATCACTTGCTTTGGTGCACTTATAACTTCCATATTTAGCAAGTTTGTACCCTAGTGCCTAAACTATCACCAAGGAACATTAGGGAAATGTCTCGCGGTGGTGGTAGACTGCATGTTAGGTATCTTGGAACATAGAATCAAAAGAAAAATGTAGAAGCTTTCTGGGCATAAAAGAAACCTGTAGCAACATTCTAGGCATCAATTTCTCAAATCTTAGCAGCCCTATGTGTGTGAAATAGCAACAAGAAGTTTGATGCCTCAAGTCTGGGAAAACTTGGGTGTGAAAGCAACCTTATTTCTCCATGATTGTGTATCTAATCAACAATGAAGAACACCATTTTAAAATCTGGGTTAATTTCAACAGTAATAGGCCTAATTCATAACTTTGGGTTAAATTTGAGGATTGATTTCCAATTCTGAGCACCCATGCAACAACGTGTGAAGGTTTTGGGAACATTGGGAGCATTTCTGAGCAGCAACAAAAATTAAAACACCTTGAATCAACAATAAAACAAAGGCATATCCAAATCTAGGAAACTAAGGCAGCCTATGGTAACTTCTTGTACGTGTAAGAGAAAACATAAATCCACAGATCAAAGCAATCCCATGTTTAAATATGCATTGCTTAGCCTTAAATATCTTTCACAAAAAAACATAGAATTTCCTTTAGTGGAGACTGTAATTACTCATTATAGTCTTCTTGTTAACAAAACATTACATTTATAAAATGTCCAAACTTTCAAAATAGTTTTACTAGAAAAATACAATAGAGTTTCCAAATCTTAAGATCTCCATCCTTGATTACTAATTTCAAAATGGTTTAGGAAATTTGAATTCTCTCAAGATATGGGAGAAAGAGTTGGTATGAAATCTGTTTATAATAGAAATTTGTTCATAATAGGAAATAAATCCAAATTGGTAATTTGAGAAGTTATATATATAACAAAGTATTATCTAAAGTTTTATGTTTTGGCAGCCCAGAAGGTGATTTTTTGAGGGCTGATTCATACCTTGGAGCATAGTGTTTAGTCCTTTGATGCCATCCAATGGAGATGCTACCATTATCAAACATTCTAAATCTAGCCCATCTAACGAAATATCAAGTGTTCAAACTTAATTTATTGACTGCTGAGCATGATAATGACATTTCTTCTAGGCTGGGAATGGTTCAAACTTCATTTTCCGAGGTAGCATAACATAGAGCTGAAATATTTCACTTGTTAAGTTTTATGAGGTAGGAAAAAGGAGGTAAGATATGATAGAAGGATGCCATTGAAAGTAGGATATTTGGGTTGGATGGATGTTTCTCAATCCTTTGAGGATGCATGTGTGACATTTTCTCATTTTTCTTCCTAATAATATTTCTCAAGACTTAAATAAATGCTATAATAATAAGTAATAAGCTACGTGCTTGAAATATATATTCTATCCTATACTATTCCGAGGATGACATTTAGTCTTAAATACTCGTTTCCTACCAACATCATTGTAAGAGCCTAGAGGTATGCCTAGATTTGAAGTACAATCTTTGCTGCGAATTCTAGTGTAAAATAACTAGTCTCAAACAACTCACCAACCTCCATATGTTACCCACCAACATAAATTCTGAGACTTGTGTGGAGCCTGCATGGACACTTAGATAGACCTACATGGAATATCTACACTATGCACTCTTGCTAAAGACTAGTGTCTCTCTTATCTGGTGGTGCACCCCTTCTGAAATTTGGTCTCTCTCACAATGATATATACTTGAACTACTAGTATTTGGCACCACTGGCGAAATTGCTAGATGCTCCAAGTTCCTTATTAGTTGAGTGCATGGGACACCTTGTGGCTAGAAATGGCTTATACAATTCATGTGCATGATATCCATGATGGATAAGATGTATCAGATGCCTTTTTGGGTACCAGTAAGCACAACAAGTCCAAAATTGAACCCATCCTATATGACCAGTATCGTACCAAGAGAGGAGGATGGGGTTCCATCATTACCCTTATAAACATTGTCCAGGTTCGAACCCTCTAGTTTGAATTAAATTTATGTGGGATATGACAAGACTTATATGGCCTCCAAAGTTTACATTCAATCCCTACATAATATATGTGTATGTCAAGATGTCAAATTTGATTAGGATGCAAGGTCCCTTAAGCCTTAGGGGTCTCCAATAGACATTGACGAGGTAGAGAAGCTTGCTGCCCCAAATATTGATCCATATATTCCAAATAAATCAGATACATATAGTCAAATTCTAACACAAGTACAAATACTATTTTCCCTTATAGTCTAGTCAAAGGACCTAGATAGGTTACATAAAGATTACAAGAGGCACAAGAGCAAGTAGGAGAGCTTGGATATTTTTTTTGGGGGGGTTAGTCATCCTCTTAATAAGTTTCCTAATTATGTTACATTGAAACCTTAATTGTTTAGAGATTTCCAGTTATGAGGATGTAGTAGGTGATTTGCATATTCACTTACATACACTCAGTCTGCAAGTAAATACATTTAAGTTGCAGAATGCATGTAAATCAGTTTTCCAAATTGGATAAGCAGTTGATTTGGAGAAATACTCGCAGCTAGTTTGAAAATGATCATTGGATTGATAAAATGCCCGAACTACCTTATAAAATTCCCACAGACCTCAAACATATGCACGTATGTCCTGACAAATGCCTGCAAAAATGCACAAAAATTTGAAAAATTCCCGCAGGAAGCCATAACAATAGATGAAGTAAAATGTAGAAATAAATTAGATACAATATGTTTGCATAAATCTACATTTGTGAGATATTACTTTTCATCAATTCTAAAGATATATGTGAGACAAATTTCATCTAGTTGATTTGGAAAAATGTCCGCAACTTGTTAAGTGAAAAGGAAATGAAGTGAAGCAACATTGTGATGTTGTCATTGATGCATGTTTACCTTTTATGAATTTACTAGATGGATGTTGATAAATTCATTGTGGGAATGTCCTTACATTTCGTGGGCATATATTCTTCATGTGGGGGTGCTTGCATACTTATGCGGGCATGTCCTTACATGCCACGGGAATTTCAATGATTTGATGACATTTCAACACCTTTTGTGGGCATCTTTCCACCTCTATTTAAAAAAAATTTGGGTTCAACGGGCATTTATCTATTACCCTGTTGGAATGTTTAACTAGTTGAGGGAATTTTATCTTACTCTTGCATGCATAATGCAATACTTGCATGCATTATGTCCATTAAGTGCGGGAATTAGATGTATTCAAAATCTTTCACTAGATTAGAGTTATACCTGGAAGCATGGTTGATAGGGGTAGCAATATGGTTAGATAAATAAAAGGAAATAAAGTGAAGCAACATTGTTTTGTTTTCATTGATGCATGCTTACCTTTTATGAATTTACTAGATGTTTGTTGATACATTCATTATGCGGGCATGCCAAATAAAGAAAACATGAAAATGGAAATGCGAATAACAGGAGGTAGAGCAGGTAGGAGAGGTAGACATGTTGAAAATGTCGAACTGATGGAGAAAATGGGGGCTATGCAGGCTATAATGGAAGCTATGGAGCTAGCTAGGAAACGAGAACTAGACCTAGGAGATGATCATTGAATCAAAAGTAGAGGGTGGTGACTAAGAAGAAGAGGCGACACCAGAAACAACTGAGATGAAGTTGTTAAGTTTTGTGTTAGGTTATAGCTCTAGACCAAAACTATCCTTGTCTACTTATGATGGGAATTTGTTAGCAGAAGGGATGATAGAATGGATAGGAGACTTAGATTGATACTTTGACTATGAAGAGATAGAGGAGGACAAGAAGGTAAAACTAGTTGTGACTAGATTGAAAGGCCATGCAACACTATGGTGGGATAGTGTGCAGGTTAACAGGAAGAAGAAAAACAAGTCAATAATAAAAAGTTGGGATATGATGATTGCTAATATGCGAGGTAAATTGTTGCCCAAGGAATACCAACTGAGTCTCTATAGACATATGCAGAACCTTAGGAAAAGGTCGCTGACTATTAGATAGTATACAAAAGAGTTTTACAGGGTAAACTTAAGAGCATGTTACAATGAATATACCTATGAGAAGACAACTAGATACATCAATGGGTTGAGAACAGAGATTCAAGATGGGATTAGTTATCTACTAGAACTATGGAAGGGGCTTATTAATATGCTTTAAGGGCAGAAGACAATATAGCTACGAACTTGGAAGCAAACCTTTGGTAGAGAAAGATGAACTACCAAGGGAAAGGGACAAACAAATGGAAGAGATAAAGTTCCATCCTACAAGGATGAAGCTGGTGGATCTAACCAACAATATCAAACAGGGCAAGGAGATGAACCTTGATTTGGAAGATCCTACCATAGAGGTAGAAGTAGAGGAAGAGAGTCACTCCATCGGTGTTACAAATGTAACACGCTAGGCCATCGGTCCTATGAATTCCTTGGAAATGAAAATGTAGGACAAAGAGGAAACTATGTTGCACAAGGAAAGCATGCAGAGACACAAGCTCTTATGGTAGAAAATGCACTAGACGTTGGGAAGGCTCTTCTTATGAACACGGTGCTATTGAAACTAGAGAATGAGGTGGTAGAGTCTTCACAAAGGAAGGACTTATTTCGAACTACATGCAAAGTTCAAGGGAAATGTTGCAAAGTAGTTGTTGACATTGGAAGCACCGACAATTTGGTGTCCACTGATATGGTGGAAAATATGAAGCTTAGGAAATTCAATCATCCAACACCTTACAAGGTGTCATGGCTGCATAAGGGACACCAATTGCTGGTTACGGAACAAAGTGAAGTGGAATTCCAAATCCCCAGATATCAAGACAAGGTGACTTGTGATATCATACCTATGGATGTGTGCCATGTTCTACTAGGAAGACCTTGGAAATTTGATAGGAAAGTTGTGCATGATGGAAGAAACAACTACAGAGTGCGGAGGAATCTCTTATCCTATATGATCTGTACATATTCCTGAGATCCAGGTTTCAAACTAAAATTCATCTATTATGAGGCAAGTTGTGCAGAAACACTCATGAGTGAAGCCCAAGTTGCATGAACAACATTTGATTTCCTGTGAATTTGGGGGTTTTTCTTCATATTTAATCAAAGAAACTAAAATAGTGAAACCAAAAGTAACCATAGTGGAACTAGAAACAAAGTAAACTAAATCTCTTCAATGAATATCTAGTAAAAAATAACAACTATGGGTCATGTTACGTGTAACCACCCATTTTGTATGGGTGTCCTATGCATGTGGATGTTAATGGGTGTTCTCATCATGATGGTGATAATCCAACATCAAATAAGCAGTGTTAGAAACGCATCATCAAGCTACGGAAGTTAGGCATTGGCAGTAAGAAGGGGAAAGAATCATTTATGGATTTGTTGTAGCATGTTTTTCCATCAAGAAGTGATTATAGGCATTTCAAATAGTCATTAAGAAGTATGTTGGGTAGTATCTATTTGAAGCAAAAGCACTAAGCACTAATTCCTGGCAAGGAACATTCACATAGAAAGCATTAGAAACAACATTAAAAGTCAATCTGAGCACATATAACTGTCCTAGATTGTTCAGGGCAATTTTTTAGATCATTCCAACAATAATCATGCCTTTGAGAATCGTAATCAAGCCAAAGAAAATTATGAGATCATCATCTACAAGTATAGTAAAGGTTATTGCAGGGGTGAGGCATCCCTATTCTAGGGAATACTTTTGAAATAAACAACAATACACATGTGCATTGAATGTGTCAAATATCTTAGATGAGATATTTTATAGTTCTTTCTTGGAGTATCTCAAAGCACGATGGATGTATGAAAATAGATATTTGGGGCACTTTGAACAGCAGTAAAAGTGTTTTTGGGTGTGTTCTAAACAATTTTATCATCAAAACAATACTTCATACCTATGAATAAAGGATCTTAAGGGAATTTGATAAAAATATTATTTAGGTTGTCAGCAACCATTTATACATTTGTATCAATTAGCTTTCCTTTCAGCATATTTCATATCAAATTACTACGTCCATGGAATTAACAATGAAATGGAGAGTTTGAAACCTATAAGATACCATCTTGAAGGTCTTCACTTTAGGAACAGGTTTCTTCATTAAGTAACATGTTGGTCTCTTTGTATAATTAAGCCCTAAATAATAAATTATGGGCATTCCATTTGAACTAACAACAACAATAAGATAATATAGATATTCTACAAGATTGCTAGATAGGACTACCTTCCAGGAAAGGATTGAACAGTAGCAGTTGGGAATAGTTCCTCGTCATAAATACATTGATAAAAAGTAAGAAAATCAAGAGAAAAACACGTGTTAATATTTTAAAGGGAGTGATCTATCCTAGTACAGGACCGAGGCCAGCCTGTAAATAAACTCGACCTGAATTAATTATTATGTGGATGGGTATAAATATTAGCTTGAAAGTTCCTGTTGAAGGTCAATTTGTAGCGCACCTATTATATTTTTTCATCCTTTTATAGGGTTAATCCAAGGAGGAGCATCTATATATGCCTATTGCAACCCGTTCAAAAGAACAAATTAGTCCTCCTATACATCTGATTAGGGTATATTTACAGACATCTTGGGGTAGCATTTCATTTCTATATCTTACTTTGTTATTATTTAATCTTGAAACTAAGAAGGAAATGTTCCTACAGTGGCCCCACTCCCACCCACACCCACCTTATCCTCCAACTATTTCGATGTTGTTGTTATCCATATGTGCTTATCCACCCAATTAATTTCTGAATATATCTAGAATATGGATATTAATGTGAATTCCTTTTCTCTGTAACCCACTCCATTGTCCTTGTGTATTTATTCTTAAGATGAATAAAGTAACCCAAAAATTCAGAGCCCACATTGACAACCAATGCATTCATCTCCTCTTCCCATGGGGTGATCTTGCAGAGAATAGGTGTGAATTTGACTTAGCAAGCACACTAAAAAAAATGCCTTGCAGTTTATAATGCAACAACCCAAATTAAATCAGAAGCATGTGAATTGGGTTGAGTTCTTGCAAGGTTGCACTTTCATCATCAAGCATGTAAGTGGAAAAGCTAACCGAGTGGCAGATTCCCTAAGTAGGAAAATATTAATGGTGCAAGAGAGTCAAGTTCAAGTCTTAGGATTTGATTTTCTTAAATATTTGTATAAGTCTGATATATACTCTAAGGAAGCTTATGAGATAAGTTTAAATCCTACCGAAAGAGATAGGGGACCTTGGAATGACTACATATTGGAAATTGGACTGTTATTCCATATTTGTAGTTGTAGATAGGTTTAGCAAGATGGCACATTTCATACCATGCTATAAGACTAATGATGCAACACATATAGAAAATTTGTTCTTTAATGAAACTGTTAGGTTGCATGGGCTACGAAAGAGTATAGTTTTAGACAGGGACACGAATTTTACTAGACATTTTTGGAGGACTCTATGGAAAAAGATGGGAACTAAAATGAACTTCAACTCAACCTATCATCCTCAAACATATGGCCAGACTGAGCTAGTGAATATTATTCTAGGTAATATCTTGAGAATCCTAACTAGTGAGCATCCAAGACACTGGGATCATGTGCTAGCTCACGCTGAGTTGCATACAATGATTCACCCAATCATAGCATAGGCAAAACACCTTTCCAAATTTTGTATGGAATTCATCCTATGGGTGTATATGAGCTAAGAGACTTAGGGAAATTCAAAGGAAGGAGTGTTGAAGATGAAGAATTTGCTACAGCCATCACCAAGATACACAAATAGGTCAAGGAACAATTACAAGTGAACAATCAAACGTATAAATCTAGAGTGGAATTGAGGAGAAGAGAGGTCAACTATGAGGTAGGAGATCTAGTCTTAGCTTACCTAAGGAAGGAAATATTCCCAAAAGGTGAATATAACAAGTTGAAATTCAAAAAAAAGGACCTTGCAAAATTCTTAGCAAGTTTTTCAGCTAATGCATATGAATTGCAGCTACCACATGGGATTGGTATATCTCCTATAATTAACATATATGACTTATATCCTTATGAAAAGGATGGAACCGAACAAATTACAAATAATCTAGAACCAGGTATGAACACACAGGTGAAGTGGGAAAAACATATGCCAATGGAAAAGCCTTTGGAGGTTGAAAAGATCTTAGAAACCATATTAGCTAAGAAGTCTAGAGGCATAGAATACCTAGATTACTTGTTCAAGTGGAAAGAGCACCCTGAAGAATATGCTACTTGGATGAATGTAGCAGATATTGAGAAGAAGGGTTACTCCTTTGATGAACTTATGAATAGAAATTCATAAGCATTTTAACCCTGGGAGCATGATGTAGGGGCATCTTTACAGCTAGCAAAGGAAAAAAAGAAGCATTCGAATAATTTTTGGTTTACTACAGGAGTTTGTTCCCAAAATATAGATTGTATGTTAGATTAAATTGGTTTTTAGTTATATATTTTAACTGTTTCAGACATAATCGCAAATAGGATATTCTTGGCTGTTTGTTACCCTCATTCGAGGAAGAGAGCTATGCTGTGTCTATTTAGGATTGTAAATTCGAAGATTAGAGGTTAGAATACATTGCGCAGACATTGTGGAATGGATTTTCTTTGTGAATCAGTAGAAACCAAAAAAATTGCAAAATGATTGTATTTTATGTTTTTGAGTGTGTATTCTCCATTTATGGAAGGTAAATGAATCTGTTATAGTATTGAGATTTCAGTAAAAAAATTAGTATCCTATTTGAATGTCTTGTATTGCATGAATGGTCCATTATCAGCCTATAGTGGTTCTGTCAGTGGAGTTGAAGGCGTTATTGTTGGCCATCCATGTCGGCATCAGATAGCTCATAGAAACTTAGAATAACTCAAGAAACTTGGATAGCTTGGAGGCTTGTAGAGCCTGGGAGAGAGCTAGTATATTGATCTAGGGAAAAGCTCGGAACTACTTGTTCTTTGAGTAGAAGTGACAATGTATGGGTTTGTACTCTGTTAAGATCAATTTTATTTCAGGTTCAAGCTTTGGAAGTTAATTGAATGGTACAAGTCAACAAAGGAATTATTGTATTGATTTTGTGTTTACATTGAGTCGAATTATTTCATGAATTCATAGCATTGTAATCTATCTATATATACAGGGTTTAGATTTCATTTGTGTGTTTCAAATCGTAACCTATATTGATATAGTTCATGAGCATTCCAAGCAAATCGTAGGCAGTAAAATGTGGTTCGACAGTTATTGTGCACGAATAGTTTGAATCGATGGTTTCTTTTTATCAAGAAATTGATCAACAGTGACGAAAGAGATTATGTAACAAAAAATGGAGAATCATTCAAATGTAAATTGTTCAACTTCATATTCAAAGGATGTTCTCTAGGATTCCCTTTGAAGATCGACTGATTCTGTTGTCGAAAAGTGTCTTCCACCTGATCTGTGAAAAATTCTTGACGAGAATTCACCTTAGGATATTGCTGTCAATCAATAGCCCGGAGAGGAGGAGCTTCTGCATGCATCCCTTGAGGGATCTATTTATTGTTCGGAGTAGCATCCTCCCTCTGGAGCCAACCATATTTTTTGTGTTGGAGCTTTTGAAAACCCCAGGTGACAATTTTTTGCTATATGTCCTGTTGCATGGAAATGGTGACATCTTAAGGGGATCCCTTCACATTCTAGAAGTTGCTTCCTAATAGAGTCACCCTAGATAAGATTAATGTGTTCTTGAAGATATGTTTGAATGTTTAAACAAACAGGTATTCATGCTACAGTTTTCCTTCTTGTCTTCAAAAAAGAAAGATCAGTCTCCAGAAAGACTCCGAGCACACTCCCCAAATCGCGAAGCAAGTTCAGGTTCCAAATTTCCCAGGGGAGTCCTGGAAGATGCACCCACACCGACATAGTGTCTAGTCTCTCACTATCCACATCAAAGAGAGGAGTTCATTTTTTTAATATAATAGGAGCAACTGCATAACTCCATTGTTTCGAAATAATTTTTTCAACATCACTTGTACAGTTGAATCTAAATCCAAACCATCCCTTTGTAAGGGAATCCGTTTCCAGTTCATAGTTGAGAACACTTGATCAATTCTTCCTTACCCAAATTTCCATATCCTCTGAGCTAGGGTTTCACCCACAAATTTTTCCCACAAAAGCAGAGTTTTCCAGAGGCCCAACATCCTCTATCGACACATTGACACCACATATGAGATTAAGAGGCCCATTGGTTGAGGAGAGGCAATTGTTCTTTCATTTTTTTCTAGGGCTCTTTGATAAACCCCTGCTGTTGTCTTGAATTTCCGCTTATGGATCTTTGTTGCTTCTGTCAGATCCCAAATTAGGTGGTGTCCCTGGAAAATCCTCCAGTCGCAAAAAGAAGCAATGTAACCCTCTAGGATAACAATGTCCCCTTCTTCTAAGGTTGGTAAGGGAGGCGGGGTAGGTGGAGTTGGATGAGATCCCAACCATCCTGATTCCAACAACTCAAAGTTGTTGTACAAAAACTGTTCCCTAGATGAAGTAGGGTTCCAAAGAGGGTCTAAGAAGGGTTCTAGGTGAATCATTGTGGCATCCACAGATAGTGTAGACCCTCTTTCTTTAGGAAAAAAATGAGGAAAAAGAGAAAGAGGGATTCCCCCAATCCCAGGATCTAGGAGTCTTACTGGTAGCGGTAACATCGGGTCATTATTATCCCTAGAATCCATTGGGTAAACAGTGGCAGTGACGGTCCCACCTGTCAGTATTCCCGGTTCCACCTGGTTGATTATGAAGTTACTGACCGTGTGGATGAAAGAGGGGATAAGTATATGCGTTAACCAAATCGACCCCTACCTTCCAGAATCCGACAGAGAAGGAATTCTTGAAAATGCGATTTTGAGTGTTCAATTCACGATTTCAAAAATTTGGGTCATTTTAAAATGTTGCATTTACCCTGTAGTAAGAAATTCTAATTAAAAAATTGAATAATAAACCAAAACTGCAATTCTTACTAGTAATTTTAACCACATTTAATGACCCATCCAACGGAGACATGGGGTGAGGTAACTGGAAAACATCCTTTGCAACCTTGGAAAATCCTATGCAACCTCGGGCCTAGTTCGTGGGTGAGGTAACTGGAAAACCTCCTTTGCGACCTCGGGCATATTTTGTGGGTGAGGTAAATGGAAAACCTCCTCTACAACCTTGGAAACTCCTCTGTGACCTCAGGCCTAGTTAATGGGTGAGGTAATGGAAAACATCATCTACAACCTTGGATACTGCTCTATGACCTCGGCTGTAGTTCATGGGTGAGGTAAGTGAAAGATGTAAAATTTCGTTGTCGCAACAGGGGGAAGGTAAGATTGATAGTTTTAATTGTTTGTTGTTTTTTAATGTTTATTTTTTTGTTTTGTTTATTATTTATATTTAATATTTTTAATGTTTATTAATGCTTTAATGTTTTTTATTATTTTAATGTGATTTATTACCTTTCATTGAATCCAATAAGTCCACTACACCCCTTCGGGAAAGGATAAATCCAAGGACTTATTCCAATAACTTGGAGGCAAGGTAGCAGAAACTAACGACATCAATACTTATGATCATCATCATCATCACCATCACCACCATCTTGATCAGCATCATCATCATGATAATCATTGTCATTATCATCATCATCATCATAATCATCATCAAGAACATCATCGTCATCATAAGCATTGTCATTGTAATTGTCAATGATCATCACCATCGTCATAAACAACACCATCGCCATTTTTGTCGTAGTCATCATTGTCATAAACAAAACCATCGACATTATCATCATCGTTAGTGATGATGATGATGATGATGATACCGAAATTATCATTGTCGTTGTAGTCAGCAGGATTATCATGATGATTGTCTTTATGGCCATCATCGTCATCATAGAGAACATCATCATCATTAGTAGAACCTTTCTTGAAAAACAATTGTCATATGAGTGTAATATGGTGACCATTTTGAAGTTTGACACATAGAGGATGCTTAATAAAGTCCACTATCAAGAAGACTTGAGACAAGCATAAGTAAGTAATAAGGTTAGATGGAATTCATTGTATAATACAATTTATTTCATACAAATCTTTAAATCCTGAAAATGTGAAATTCAATTAATTACAACCTTGATCAATAGGAAATTGAACATGAAATTGTTCTTGTCTTATTATTATTTTTAAAATGTCTTCTAACATGGAAACCATTTTTTTAAATAATTAGGCTTATTCAATTTATCCTAGAGTGGGTAGGTACAAATTATGGATTACATGTGTTAATGCACACATAAACAAAGATAGTACACGATGAACGTTGTTCGACCTTTGATATCTCTCCATATCATTTATGTCGTCATTCTCATCTATACTAGTACACGTGAACATTTTTTCCACGACAAATTGTCGGCGCTATGATGAACATGATGATGATGATTTCTATTATTCTAATGAGTATGAACATGATGATCACGATGATGAAGATGATAAAATTGATAATGATGATGATGATGATGATATCATTGATGACGATGATGATTATAACATTGACGATGATGAGGCTAAGGTTGTTTTTTATGTCGATGATGAAGATGGTGATGATGGTGATGGTGATGATCATGATTATGATAGCATTTATGATCATAAAGATGAAGATGATGATGGTTGTGATTATTATAATGAGGATGAACATGATGATCATGATTGCTATTATTCTAATGAGTATGAACATGATGATGATGATGATGAAGATGATAACATTGATGACGATGATGATGATGATGATGATGATTATAACATTGACGATGATGAGGATGAGGATTTGGTTTATTATGATGTCGATGATGATGATGACGATGACGATGATGAAGATGGTGATGATGATGATGATTATGATACCATTGATGATCATAAATATGAAGATTATGATGGTTGTGATTATTCTAATGAGGATGACCATGATGATGATGATAACTATTATTTTAATGAGTATGAACATGAATATGATGATGGTTGTGATTATTCTAATGAGGATGACCATGATGATGGTGATTTATATTATTATAATGAGTATGAACATGATTATGAAGATGATAACATTGAGAACGACGATGATGATGATGATATAATTGATGACAATGATGATTATAACATTGATGATGATGAGGTTGAGGATGAGGATGAGGTTGAGTATGATGTCGATGATGACGACGACGACGACGATGATGATGGTGATGATCATGATGATAAGATGATGATGGTTGTGATTATTCTAATGAGGATGACCATGATGATGATGATTTCTATTATTATAATGAGTATGAACATGATGATCATGATGATGAAGATGATAACATTGAGGAGGAGGATGATGATGATTATAACATTGATGATGAAATGGCTGAGGTGGACGATGAGGATGAGGTTGATTTTGATGTCGATGATGACGATGATGAAGATGGTGATGATGGTGATAATGGTGGTGATGATGATGATGATTATGATAGCATTGATGATCATAAAGATGAATATTATGATGGTTGTGATTATTCTAATGAGGATGACCATGAGTATAAACATGATGATCCCAATGATGAAGATGATAACATTGATGACGATGATGATGATGATATCATTGATGATGATGATGATTATAACATTGATGATGATTAGATGAGGAATTTATCTCTTCCAATACCAGCTAATATCTTCTTTATGGATTTATTTAGATGAAATCCACATACAAATGATGCAAGAAAATAACAGCGATACACAAGATTGAGGCATATATAATAAAGTTCCAATCTATAAAACACAATATGTCAATAAGCTATGCAACAAAGTGAACAAACATTTTCATGCATGTAAATTGTTACTTACCTCATGTATTTACCAAGATCATATATAACTTGTTTTATGTCGTCGTCAAAGCTATATGGGAGAGATAGAGGTAGAACATACTGTAACAAAAAGAAAATCATTATTTATTTAATTTCCAAATAAGAGAAAACAATTACAAAAAAAGATGTACAAAATCGAAATTATATAGTACATAAATAATTACCTTAATGAATGTATTCCAGACATGAGTTTTAACACCACCAAAATCACCTTTTTTCATTAAGATATTTTGTATGTTTGACGCAAACCAAGTCGGAAACCTTATTTTTTGAATGACCACTTTTATATCATTGCTTTGTTTCTCTCAACGAAAATGCACAACGATTAAATTTCAAAAACAAGAAAAAGTCAATGATCATTACTGTGATGATCGTTGATTTGCAAGTGTTTAGCGTTTTATCTCTATAGTGATGAACGTCTGTCTTTGTTGCAATAGAGACGAGTGTTCATCACTATAGATACAAACCTCCATTTACGTCACAATAGCGACGATGATAGGGGGCCAAAACAATTTATTTTTAAAATATTTATCAATTTATCCACAAAAATTACCATTTTAACTTATTCATGGTCATGGAACTTTTGAGCCATATGTACTAGTGTGGGTTTTATGCATATTCTTTAACTCACAATTATAGTGGTTACACCAAGGATATAGAATTAGGGATATAGATCAAGGATATATTTACAAGACTTCTAGTTTAAGTGTGGATTTTCAAGAATAATTATGTAATTCTCGTTAGTGCACATGCTCTTAAGGTTGTCGGTATAGAATTAAAGGTTATAAGTTATAACTCAAGGATATCTTAAAAATACTTCTAGGTTTATAACATTTTATTTTATTCTTATCACGATTTTAATTTATTTTATTCATTTATTATTTAAATTGATATACAAGCAAAATAATTCAAGAATTAATGTATGTAAGGCCATCATACCCACTCTTTCCTCAGTTTGGCATTTTCTTCTAAAAGCTTATTCACTTCAATCTCCAGCTCATTTGTGTAGGATTGTCAACAACATCACATTTTGATACCTTATTATAAAATTTAAAATGAATTTGCAGTACAGAATAGCAGGGCCCAAAAGTTTAATTCAATAATTCAAATCAATGCAAAAAAATGTCCAGATGCCTAACTTTTAGGCATAGACAGAATAATTGGAAGCTATACAAATTGTAAGTATTTAACGAATGTTGTCGACCATTTTGAGTCTTCATACATATGGGAGTAACACAATTGAATTGATGCGACTAGCTCTTAGTTGGATCTATCTTTCTAGATTCGTTAATGCTATTAAATCATCTAGTGGGAACCTATCAGATTCCAACTTCTAGTGGAATAAAAACTGAGGTATTGGAATTTAAAAAGAAAAAATATCTTTTATTCACATGATAATAAATCAAATTGCACTCTACTGGATGTGTCATCAGGTGCACTTTACAACCTAGTCGGATGTGTCATGATGTTGCATAACAATAAAAAACTAAAATGAATAATATTAATGCTATCCACCATCATAACACATCCCACTAGGTTTCAGAGTGCAATGAAAAAATATTCTATATGGAATTGTATTTCTCTATTAAGAACTATATTGTCTTGTACACTTCCAAAAAGTCTTGTTTTCTCATGCCCATTCCTTCACACTAGAAAAAATGCTTTCCTGTCATGCATTTTGATAGATTGTGATTGATGAAGTGTCCATACATGTCGGTCCCTACAGCTTCAAGGAACCTAATAAGGCATATTATTGTACACTTTTGATTTAATTTAAAGTAGAGGTGTTCATAATTCTAGTGCAGGTTCTCATAAATGCATATTCGACGCCACCATTGTAGCTCCCGAGATCTATCATTGGAACAAAAAAGAAGTTTAAAAAGAATGGAGTAATAAAACCCAATACAGATGCAAAAAATTTCTTGGTATTCCCTGGAAAATAACCTAACCTAAATGCATAGGAAGGGAATTTGAAACAAATAATAAAAATGGTATCTAAGTTCAGAAATACCGAACCCCATACCTGCCTCCTTCCTCTTGAACAAGTAACAGATTCTCGATTATTGATCATACGCTTCTGGCACCGCTCCACAGTATGATCTCTTATAGAATCACACCCTTGTTTCTTCTAGATAGGGGGTTCAGAGCCAGAAGATGCAGCCATGACAGGGAGATCATTGTTACTATTCGCCTGAGCCAATAATTCTCCAAAATGTTGGCGTGGGTGGTGAAATTGCAGCCATTCTGGATGTTATAGGTTCTGACCTACAAGCACAGATTCCATTGCAAATATGGTCATGCTGCCATTGTTTCCCCCCCAGATTCAGGCCATCCTCCTCCTCTTCTTCCTCTTCTTCCTCCCACTTCCCAACACCCTTTTGTGCAAGAAAATCCTCCACTATTGCGGCCTGATTAGTCTGAAAATTAAGTCTGTGAATGTCTCTCCACACTTGATCAAGACTACCCCTAGCTGCAACACTCAACTGGATATGTAGGCCACAATATGGGGAGATGAGGAGACCATCCTCCATGTTACTCTTTCCTACATAGCCACCATCTTGAAGCTTCTCCACCCGCCTTTCCAGGGAGTGCAAGAACCAAAACTCAAAAGGGGCAAGCACGGCCTAGGACCCCATATGGATGTTTATTATAATAAATCCAAATTCTTAAGAAATATATAACTGAAACCCCTTGTGGTGGCTTCCTTCCCTATTTGAAAACTGAAAAAGGTCAAATGTATCTGTTGGCTCAGATGGGTCACCGCCTCGTCAAAGTTCACTTAATTTCTCCCCAAAACACTATTTTCTCACCCTTCCGGTGTGAAAGTAAGATACTCAGGTGTTGGTTTGGGTGTGTGACCTTGAAAACGCTAATGTAAAGTGGAAATGAAAACCAAGACCACTCTAAAATCATATGCATGACCCCCTAACATCCCTAATAATTGATTAAGTTGTGAGAACCATCTATGTTGTGTACGACCTCGAAATGATCAACATATCTTCCTTGCATGCCCTAGATGTCATAGTGACAACTTAGTTGGTCTCATTGGCTTCAAGATATTGATTGTATTTCCTTTACTGCATTATGTCATCTAGTACCAAAAAGCTATTAGTTACATTAAATATGGATGTTCATGGGCCCATAATTTGGAATGATTGGATATGGTTGGAGGATTTTTAATGGTCATTGCATAAAGGAACTATATGCTAAGATTGGTCATTTTTTTCATAGTAAAGTGTTTAAATATGAAATAAACCCTCAATTAATTTTGATGATCAATGGATCAAAGGGTGCTAAGGAATATGGAGGTCTTACTCTTCCTTTAAGCCACATGTTGGGGTAGTTGATTCTTTGTAATACACTTGCAATTAAGGATTGGGTACATCATCATGGTTTCATTTATTGATGTTGTGTGGTGTATCACAATCTTACAATGAATAAGCATATGTTGTGGAATTGTTTAGTTTCTAGAACATTTCTACCTTGGATAGTTTCTTAATATAATCTGCTACTATTTGTTGCTATCTTTCATTATAAAGTTGTTTTTTTGAGACAAATTGTCTAGAGCATGTGGGATCAAATTGACAAGATTAATTTTCTTTTAGTGATGTCAATGTTCTATAACATTTCATGAGGCACCATCCTGATTCAATTTGAGAGATGTTTCTGCTTTCAAATTGGAATTGGTTGTTTAGGTTTCAATTAGAATTGGCATGTTTAGGAAAGGATACATATTCTCTGTCACTTGGTGGTTTTGGTGCTCTTGGCCTATATAAGCCAGTTTGTTATCAGGGCTGTTGGAATTTTTGTCGTGTACATATAGTAAAATATTAGAACTTATGCATTATATATGTTGATTTCCTCTGAGAAATATTACCTAGTGAAGCTATATCTCCATCTCAAAAATTTTATCCAGCTCTGAGGGATTGAAAAATGTATTATTATTCCATTTTTGGAAATAAAAATACAAAATTTTCCTTGGAAAAAAGAACCCAACATCAACCATCATTTCTATTGCTCTAATTGCATAATTTTCTGCACATGACTTGTTAATTCTTCAGATAACTTCTAGATTCTTCCATAGGTAATTTCTCAATCTCATAGTCAACAATGTTAGTTGTGACTATGGTATACCTAATACATCATAGAGAACAACTCAATACATATCTTAACATGATCCACTATTGTTACTCAAATATTATGATCCACTCTTATGTCCTAATGGTGATCTTGAAGATTGCCTTACATGAATCATCCTTAGTCAAAATGTAGCTTCTCAGTAGTGGGGCCAAATCCGTTCTGATAGAATGATTGTTATGTGCATAATTGTACAACTTCTTATATTAGAATCCAAGCCTATAGTTAAACAAACACCTGAAACCTGAAATGTAAACATGAACGAAAACCAAAATTAACTATGGTTCAAGGGTATGATGTGTTGCTACTTAGACCTCATGGTCGAGTTAATATGACGAAAAATTAGAAAATATATCAAGAGATATCCCTACGACTTTGGATGTATCGTCACCCATAATATTTTTTGTTGGCATTCCATGGTCCAATCTTGAATCCATACTAGCAACGAAAGTAGATTTATTAAAAGAAGTTAAAGAATTATGTGTTTGGTTAAATACCATTTTAAACTAAATATAAGAAAACACCTTGAAGTAATAAACAATTGAGGGTATGAAGACCTACAATATTAAAGGTTATATGAATGCTTTATTAGACAATGCATGGTGTTAATGAAACAAATAATTCCCACATATTCACATGAAATAAACATTCCAGCTAATATCTGATTGCAACCATTAGTTTATCATGCAATGAAGGAACTCTAATTGACCCAAAATATTTCAAGGATTTCATGAATTAAATGAAAAGAATTATAAATTGCTAAAAAAGGTACTCGTCAATAACAGATATAAAAGATAAACAGATAGGCCCACCCAATGAATCAATATCCTAGATCTTGCTTGATAGTACAAAGCACATCGAGAGGAGAGCAAGAATCAAATCATTCCTCTCGAAACGATTTTGTTGTGTATCAGTCTGCGTGTCATAGAATAAGCACACTAGTATCATGGCACAGAGTGAAAAATATCCAAATTGATTTCGAAGATGATGGTTACCATCTTTCCCGAACTTCTTTGAGAGGATTAGGGTAATCTATTGAAAGAACCTATACTCATGTTACTGGCTCATCATTTTTCAACATTGAAGAAATCATTGTGTGAAATCTTATCTAAGATCATATTTGATCAAGTGGGCATTTGTTTGTGCACTCAAATAGGTCGACAACTATTGAGAACTTCCAAAGGCATGTCTAACTAATAAAGGGATCAAATCTAAGCACAAATGTTGAGGCTAATCCATATGGAAAGAGAATGTCTAAGGGGAGAACCCACAAAGGACTAGTAAGGGAAAAAAGTGATCCCATACTAAGGGTATAAGGACCTCACCTAGGTAATAGACATAAAAAAGGAGTAACCAGACTCATACATCTAGACCTAGGAAAGGAAACATATAAGAAATGGTAGTTGACACATAAATTATCACTCAAAGTGGGAGGCCTTGTGTCATTTATGGGCATTCAGTGTATGTAAGTGCCTTGGAAACATCACGTATTGTTTCCCAATAGGGAATGTCACATGATGAGAACCAGGATCAAATTCATACTCTACATACTATCCCAAAGGAAAGAGTTAATATCCAAAGAAAGACAATAGCAAGTTGCCATGTATAAGAGAAAATGGCAGGTAAGAACAATGAAGACAAAGAGAAAATTCTTTGTTAGCCCAATGAAGTACATTAGGTGGTTGAGTTCTTTGAGCATCATATAATATGTCCCAAGGTCAATCCCTCAAGATGGTTGTCTCTATTTCATGCCTCATTCAATGTCCTTGACAAGTTAGGGTTTGCAGTTTGTGTCAATGGGTTTACATTGGGTATCATTCACAAAATGAGATGAAATGTCTGGGGGATTCCTTGTTAAATTATCCTTAAAATATAAAATATAATACAAATTTTACAACAAAATAAACACAGTGATGTGTGAAAGAGGGAAATTCACATTGGCAAAATCAGTGTTCGATAATGCCCCAACATAAGGAGGAAATCTCTCTCATGTGGCGTGGACTCTCCCTAAAAAACATCACAAAGGGACTCGTGCCCCTATTTCAATGCAAATCATAAAGATACCAATGTTGAAGGTATGTGCTATGAAGAAAGCACTAGGAGAAAGAAGAGAGAGGCAATGATGCATGACAACTAAAATTTTCATGGGAGCAAGCAAATATAACTATAAAAATTGAAAGAGCAACTAATTACAAAAGAAATAGAACTCTAACAAATACAAAAGAAATAACAATTAAAATATGAAAGTTAAGGGAGAAATGAAGAAAATATAATGAAATTTCTTACTCCGTCCATAGGTGTTTCGGTTCACAGATAAATACAGGGGAGCTTATAGTGGCAGTCAAAGCACGAAAGTAGGAGTATTTCCTTTCTATTATGACTTTGATGGTTGTTGTAGTATATACATCTCATGTTCTTGAAGAGATTCACTATACAATATGTATAGTTGTTGATAAGGAGTCACAACAATAAGCCATCATGTATTGCAGGATGAATTGTTGGGGGGTACCACTTGGTTGCACAAGGAAATGAAGAACCATTCGTATATTAACTACATTCAAATAAATGGGATGACACTAGTAGAGTATGAAAACATTAACGAATTTGGGTGGGACAACAAGCATGTTAGAATAAATGTTATGGTATCCAAGTTAAATATTAATGTACAGTAATTGTTGTTGATAAATTCTTCTTTAAGAAATTCTCCCATGTAGAATGCAAAACAGGGAATCATTGACCTTGTTGTACTATTTGCGGGTTAGTCTCCTTTGTCTGAATAATGGGAGCAAATATGGGGAGATAATTTTCAGAAAACAAATAGAGATAGGAAACACACCTTCTGTAAAGATTAGACTAAACAAATGCCCTCCTCCTCTAATGCAACTTGCAATTCCATTATTTACTGCATTTTCAAAACCATCAGATCATGATTTGTTTCTGTGAATCACAATATGTTTATGTACTTATTGAGGCATTAAGAAACTGTTTCTTTTGAATTATCCACATTAAGAAATCTCTCACTAAGACTTTCAGCTCTTTCAAAATCCTATGTTTCATAATCATCCTCCAGTTCTTTCTCAATCTCCTTATACTTGTTAGAGGAAACACCTACTTCCTAGGTGGCCTGTATTCTCCACTGTGTTGTCGATTTCCTCACAAATAGATAAAGACGAATAGCTTTCTATAACCATGTCTTCTTCTAGTAACTTCCATAGACCTTGCTGATAATGAAACTTTTCTGATACCATCATTATTATTAATTTCCTTGTTTGAATCCAACGTTAAAAAATTAGGGTTTTCATCAATTGGGTCTTCATTAATGGAGCAGAGGCTGAAATCAGACAAATTACAAAACTAATGCCGATAAAGGACTCGTTATCCCGATTCCACAAGATCTGTGTTGGGGTTTTGGGAGGGCGTCATCAGAATTATCCCTTCAATCAAAGGGTCCAAATCATCCTCTCCGCCATTATTATCTGTATTCTACACCTCCATCTTTGATCAAATCAGATCCGACAAGCTTCATGCTACTGATTAAATATGCAGCTTTCACCAGATATCGAGCAACTTTCACCATAGATTAGGCAACTTGCTTCATGTTCAGGTTTTATGGTTGGTTTATAGTTTCGTGTGGAACTCCAAATGAACGTGTAAAAAATAAATAGCAAACTAAAGAAGATTGAACCATATTTCATACCACCTAGAACCAAAGAGTAACACTATATTTATTTTTTCATTTAAAGATGCGTCCACATGATTCCATGATTTGATTTGGTTGATTTGGTGGGAGGTAATATAAATATTTATTGGTTTCCCAATAAGATCGTTGTGACTAAATTGGAACAATTTAAGGAAATTCAATCTCAGGTGAAAATTCTAGGATGGATTGAAATTCTATTACATAATTGATGAAGAGTATTAATTTAAAACATGGCTATGTTATCAAAGATAATGTGTTTAAGTTTATATGTTTTTTCTAGAGGAAGTCCATTCTTCCTTGAAAATATTAGGGTAGTAGTGAATAACCATGGAGTTTTACATGGTTATATCTAAAGGTAGTTGCAAATTTTTAATGTTAGAAGAAAAATTAAGAAAGAAATTTATCTCTATTGAATTAAATATGAAAATAGGCATCAAAGAATCTAGAAGAAACACCCCAAAACAAAGGAAATAAATTTGTATCTACAATATAAAGTGAAAAGATCTAAGGAGGAACTACAAATATTTATCTATATTGAATTGGGCATGAAAAGGAGGCATCAAAGAATCAAGAAGAGACACCCCAAAACAAACGAAATAAATTTGCATCTACAATATAAAGTGAAAAGTGAAATATTTAAATAAGAACTACAAATAGTGTCAAGATATTGACACAAATAAAAAATGTTGAATCATGATGTGGAATTGTATTTTAAAGAAGTAAAACATGAGATTTACCAAGAAAACATATACACGGATATAAAATATTACTCCAATGCGGGTGGGTGGACATAGGAATGCACTCTTCTAGAACAATATTAAAGTGAAAAATAAGAAGGAATCTCAATGGAATCGGATTCTTCCACGTTTAGTTATTGGATTGAAATAATATGAAATTTGATAGCATGTCCATTAGTGAATCAAAAAAATATAATTACAGTCCTATTGAAGAAGATGAGGCAGTGGAAAAACTAAAACTCCATTAAAAACAAACAAGGAATAAACAAAAAACCATTAAAAGGCCACTACTTTAAGATAAGACATGTAGAACTAACCAACCAATCACAAGGAAAGGCTATATATTGTTGTGTAACCATATATAAATTCATTAGAAAACCTACGAATATGTATGAGGAATAGAAAGAAACAAAGATACTCACTTGGCACAAATCAACAATTATAGAGTCATTGCGAGCTAGATGATTTTCCCAATACTCCTCTCCCACTTCCTCATCTAGACACCCATCTACATCTTTTGATTCTATGTATTGTTTATGTTTCACGCAATTTAAATCTTCACGAAGCCTATCTAATAGAAATTCCAAAATCTCATGAAATTTTGGCAATGGTCTTTCTTAGAGGTGGATCCTCATGTAAACATGCCTCAAAACTTGAAAGATGTGGTCCAAACCTAGAGTAAAGGATATCATGGATCTTTTAACAATAGGCCACTCATGAAATAAGTCTAAATGGACACCCCAAAATACCTTTGCTGGAAAGTTTGGTTTGATAAATGGCTTCATCATTTTAAGAATAAATGGTCACTCAAGATAACCATGGCCTTTTCAAAGTCAATATTGATGAAAATGGATGATTCGGTCTTTTAGATTTAAATCTTCATGAAGCCTATCTAATAGAAATTCCAAAATCTCATGAAATTTTGGCAATGGTCTTTCTTAGAGGTGGATCGTCATGTAAACATGCCTCAAAACTTGAAAGAGGTGGTCCAAACCTATAGTAAAGGATATCATGGATCTTTTAACAATAGGCCACTCACGAAATAAGTCTAAATGGACACCCCAAAATACCTTTGCTGGAAATTTTGGTTTGATAAATGGCTTCATCATTTTAAGAATAAATTGTCAATCAACATAACCATGGGCCTTTTAAAATTCAATATTGATGAAAAGAGATGATTCAATCTTTCATATTTAAATCTTCATGAAGCCTATCTAATAGAAATTCCAAAAGCTCATGAAATTTTGGCAATGGTCTTTCTTAGAGGCAGATCCTCATGTAAACATGCCTCAAAACTTGAAAGAGGTGGTCCAAACCTAGAGTAAAGGATATCATGGATATTTTAACAATAGGCCACTCACGAAATAAGTCTAAATGGACACCCCAAAATACCTTTGTTGGAAAGTTTGGTTTGATAAATGGCTTCATCATTTTAAGAATAAATGGTCACTCAACATAACCATGGGCCTTTTCAAAGTCAATATTGATGAAAAGAGATGATTCAGTCTTTCATATTTGATCCCATTCTATGCCTCCCCATGCAATAATGACATTATCAATCAATTCTTAGTTAGTTACTTCCCCATCCTCAATATCCAGAGATATGATCTTCTCTCTTTCTTCTTTCGTTTATAAAACCTTAAAGAAGATCATGGTATTCCTATTGTCATCTTAAATTGTTGAAGGGGATAAACAAGTTGGGAACCTATAGCACAAAATGCATAATCTAGTCTAACAAGGTGAGAGAGTTTGGAAACCCATGCATACTTTTCATCATCAAAAGGGATAAATTGGAGGCCCCAAGACATGGCATCCAATTCTTCATAGATGGTCCAATTTTTGTTGTGCTTCACTGCAACAATTTGATGACCATAGCCTCAAAGGAGGGTCATTGTTCTAGAAATAACATCCCCCCTCTATAAAATCCATCCATCCTTTGTATAGGTGTGGCAATAAACTCCAAATGGTTTTAATACTTTCAATACAAATCAGCTTCTGTAGACGTGAAACGTTTAAAAGAATTAGACCTATATTGAATATGAATTTTATAGTTTCAACCCCAAATAATATACAAGGTTGTAGTAATTTTGATTTCCTACAAATGCATAATGTCCAATGTAGCACTCAAATTCATGATCTAATAGATTGTGTATTTTCTATGAGGGTCACTCAAGTTAAACATTCCATGAAGAAACTTTCATTGGAAACTATCTAGTTCATGCCTTTTATCTTCATTCTTCATAAGACTATTGATAACAATGTAAGGGTACATGAATTCAATGGGTTTGTGTTGGTAAAACTAGTGATCCAAAGTAAAAGGCCTTATCCTTTCGAATTTTTCATCAGTGGAATCATTTTCCTGAGAAGTCCATAATGGAGGAGGAGAATGAGCTTATATTCCCTCCCCCCTCCCCACCTTGTTCAGTAAGTTTGAAGACATATTGGAGAACTAGACTATGAATCAAAGAAACATAAGTTCTACCATGTCCAACTTCTAGTTATATAGCTTTCTAAGTTGACTTGGGAATATTCCATGTAAGTAAGGAGAATTTTTCTACATCAGCATTACCTTAGTCCATTTTGTCTCTAGGGATTATGCGACATTAATATGCCTATGCCCATCACACAAGCCCTATAAAGGGAATATTTATCACCATGTAAGTGGAATATAAAATTCATTTCAAGTTTGGCACACTAAGGATGTATCTCATGGCCTGGTCCATGTTATAGGGTAGACATACAAAGTCATAGGCCATAGCAATTTACTCAAGGGATCAGGGCCCACAAATGAGGCCCTATTCCATAATGTCATATCTATGTGGGAAATATTTGGCTTACAAGTGAGAAATGGCAATTTCAAGCTTTGTGCGACCAAGAATGGTGATTGGGCCATATTATCAAGTCAAAACAAAACGTCTAAGGGTAAGGCGATCATGGGCCATGTGTGATTCCCCTAGACCACCTCAAAGGCCCTATATACTACATAGGTAATATTTAGAGAATGAGGAAGATATGTAGACCATTTTGAGGTTTGGCACACCAAGTATGGATTTCAGTCCTTAGGCCATGGTTTGATGCGAAAAGTGAAGTTGTTGGGCCAAAACATTTTTATTCAAGGCTCATGAACTATGTGTGGGGCCTTAGGCCACCACAAAGCCCTATAAAGGGAATATTGGCATGTGAGAAAGAAATAGTACATATTTTTATGAATTTTGGTTAACCATGGATATTTATTGTAAATTAAGCAATGGAAAGGTCAAAAGACATACCCTTAGGCCATGACATTTGCATTTGTCCTATAAGCAAGATATGGTCTCTATTTAAATATTTTTAACACTCAAGATGATTTCTATGTCATGGACCATGGACCAAGGTCTGAATTTAGGTTATAAGGCCATATGAATTACCTTGGGGCTCATGGCCCATGAATAGAGGCCTAGATTATAACACAAGGCCTACATGGGGAATCTTAGCCTACATGCGATATATGTTCATTGTTTTGAGGAAGGGCATGCTAGAGATGGTTTTCAAGGCCCATGTTATGATATAAGGTTAAATAAGGGTCTTAGGTCATAACATTTTTATCTAAGCTCATGGTCCATGTTAAAGCCCTCAAGCCTCCACACATACTGTCCATAGGGAATCATTTTCCTCTTTCCAACACTAGACATGGTTCAATGCTAAAATCCCTAGGAATAAACTATAACATTCATATATGGGGCTTATGATCTATTTGTGGGGTCATAAACCACCACATAGACCTTACAAATGGAATCTCCATCTTTCCAATGAATATTGTCCTATAATGGGGATGCAACTTCTTGGTGTCCAAGCCAAGTTTGATACAAAAATACAATTTATTGGCCCATAAAATTTGTCTTTGGATCTCATGGTCCATACATGGTACACTGGACCACCACACAAGTACTACAAAGGAAATATTTGGCATATGAGTGAGATGCGGTGTTTATTTCAAGGTTTATCACACCATGGATGGTATTTAGGAGTAATAAATTTTTTTAGGGTTGAAACTCAAGATCTAGAGCCATAACATTTTTTTGTAGAGCTCATAGGCCATGTGTGGGACCACAACAACCACACATAAATTAGTAGGAAATATCATCCCAGGAGTGCATTATGGTGGTGATTTTGAGGTTTTCCTCTTTAGAGGTTAGTTTTAGTTCCTAATACATGGTTTGGCACCAATATATAGGTTGTTTTGCCATAACATTTATCCTTGAGACTAATGGGCCATGAGTGGGTCCTCAAACCACCATAGTTTGGCATGTGAGAGTGATATGGTGCTCATTAATTTAAATATTTGGGATGATAAGTGTGGTTCTAATTGCCCATTCAGTGGTCCAATACCAAAAGAAAAATACTTACACCAATATTTTTCTCTATGGCTCATGGGAAATGTGTAAGGATTTAAATTTCACATAACCCTATATAGGAAATTTTTAACATGCAAGAGGAACATGGTGGCCATTGTATATTTTTCACTAGTTTTCAGCCACTGGTTTCAAGTAAAAATTATATCACTGTTTATGACATTCTTAGAAAAATAAAGTGCTGGAAATAAACAAAAAATTTCAGACTTAAAACACTACTGTAAACAATCTTTTTAGTGACAGGAAATAAAAATCAACACGCCATTTAATCACACAGAACATTAGGATTTTTGGCCAATGGCCCCAGAAAAACCCACTAAGGGAAAACAAGTCAGAGAGAGAGTATTTTTACTTTTCAGGAGAAGTTTATCATTTACAGCAATACACATAAAATATCAAACCAACTTATCTCAACCTGGAAGATAAATTTATGTCTCGATTTGCATGTCAAGCAGCAAGAATCAAAATCTGATTTTTTTCTGTTTTCTGCCTTGATTTCCATGCCAATGTATGAACAAACTGTTATATGGACTATACGGACAAACTTTTCAAATCGTACGAACCTCGAAATCCATGCCAATTTTTTTCTCAAAAATCGTGCCAAAAAATTGGCCTCGAAAATCGTGCCTGCTACCTCGAAAACCGTACCATATGGACTGTACGTACCATCAATAAATGTTGTTGTATTCTCCTATATTTTCATGCCCTCTTTGCTGCTATCCTTTCCCTCGATTTGTGTGCTGCAAAATTTTTCCTCTTGCTCAGGAAAAATGGAAACTTTCTCTCTTCTCTCTCTCAACTCTCTCTTCTCACTTCAATCTACAAAAGTGAGGCAAAATTCCTTTCCCATGCCTTTTTGAGAAAAACCTAGGGTGAGTCTAATCTAACGGTGGAGATTAGATTAGATCAAGGGATGAAATTAAATGCTCATATTTTATTTCTAAAATATTAATTTCACTCACCCACTTAAATTTATCAAAAAGTGACTTTAATGCTCTAAAGTCAAATTAAATGCTTTTACTTAAGTCATTTAATGCAAGGGTCACTTTATGTCCCCTTTCTAAGTGACTAAGGAAAAAGTCAGTAGGGGAACACTTCCCTAGGTACAAAACTAACACTCTCTCTTACCAAGGAAGGTGTTCTGCACCACTCCTAACTTGTCTTTGAAGAAGACAAACTTGCCTCTCCCCAAAGACTTCGTCAGTATGTCTGCTACCTGCTCACCAGTGGAAATATACTGAAGCGTGACTGCTCCTCTCTGAACATAGTCTTGGATGAAATGATATCTAATATGTATGTGCTTTGACTGATCATGAAAGACTATATTCTCAGAGAGTTGGATGCAACTTTGATTGTCACAGTAAATCACCGTAGGCCTAAGCTCCTGACCAAATAAATTCACTAGCAACTTGCAAAGCCACAAGGCCTCGCAGCTAGCCAAAATAGCTTCCATGTACTTAGCCTCTGCAGTACTTAATGCAACAGATTTCTGCTTTCGACTGAACCATGACACTACTACCAAGCCCAAACTGAAACAACATCCGGAATTTCTCTTCCCATCTGCCACACTACCTACCCAATCTTAATCTGTATAGCCAACCAATATGATCCCCTCTGACCTCCTGTAGTCCAAACCAAAATCCACTGTCCCTGAAAGATAGCACAACACATGTTTTGCAGCGACCCAATGTACAATCCTAGGCTCAACCATGAACTGGCTAAGAGTGTTCACTGCAAAACACAAATCTAGCTGAGTGTTGACCAAATACATCAATGACCCAATAAGCTGACGGTATAAAGTAGGATCCACCAACTCTCCCTCAGAAGCATGAAGCTTCTTCTAGTTGGTGATCATAAGTGTCGACATAGGCCTACAATCCTCCATCCTGGATCTCCTCAAAATATCAGCCGCATACTTTCCCTCCCCCAGGAAAATATGTCCAAGCTCCTACCAAACCTCCAATCCCAAAAAATAATGCATCAACCCAATATCAATCATCTCGTACTCTGCTACAAGATCCTTCTTGCAAGCTGCAATGGGTCTCTCTCTCCCTGTGATAAACAAGTCATCAACATATAACAAAAGAACAAGTGGATCATCTCCAACCATGGTGAAGTAGAGATTCGGATCTGCTTCACTCTTCTAAAACCCCATACTTAGCAAGTAAGAATCAATCCTGGAGTACCAAGCTCTTGGAGCTTGCTTCAGCCCGTAAAGAGCCTTCTTCAACCTGCATACATGTGTCTCTCTGTCATGTATCTCAAATCCCTAAGGATGCTTAATCTAAATCTCCTCCTGTATGATCCCATTGAGAAATGTGATCTTTGCATCCATCTGATGGATCTTCCAACCCATTTTCGCCGCAATGGTATTGTAATCCTTTATTGTTTATATAATATATAGAGAGGAAACCTATTTGGTATTCCAGTTATTTTCCAATTCATGAGTATTTGTTAATTATTCTTTGATGATTTTGATTCCTAGTTCCTAGATCATGTGCAAGAATTAATATGGTATCAGAGCTTATGGTGGCACGAAGATCAATATCTCAAGAACAAGCCATGAAATGTGAGCAATAGCTCAATTTCTTTATTTTGCCCTTTATGTTTTGATTTTCAGGTTTCTACAGGTGAAGCATTCACTACAAGCAAATCCAGATGGCCTCCTCAGCAGCCTCCTCAGTACCTATGTTGACTCCATACAATTTCCACACATGGAAACTCAGAATGGAGCATCAACTAAAAGGCAAAGGACTCCACAGAGTCACCATGGACACTGAACCGGAGCCTGGATCCGCCATAGAAAAATCAAGATTCTTCAACAAAAAGGATGAAGCCTTTGGTTTCTTATGCCTCTCTATTTCCGATGATCTTCTCTTCCATCTTATGGATCTGAATACACCGAAAGAAATATGGGACAAATTGGAATCACTGTATGGAAAGCATGATGACATGAGATTTTATCAACTCGAAAATGAACTCATGTCTCTTCAACCTTCCAATTTTGAGACTCTGAATGACTTATTTACAAAGTTCAAGAATATAGTTTTTCTCTTGAAGCAATGCAAAGTGGAGAAGGAAGATGATCAGCTCATCCTAGCCATCCTCTCCAAACTCGGGGCTGATTATTCAGTTTTTGTTTCTACATTCCGTGCAGGGAAGCTCACAACTCCCAAATGGAAGATGACTACACTCGATGCCTTCATTGAGTCCCTAACTAGTGAACATGACAAGCTTGTCCAGATGGGGATCATCCAATCTTCCCGTGACCAAGCCCTCCATGTCACGGGGCCCAAATATGTGAAGGGTAAAGGAAAGCAGCAGAAAATTCAGAAAACTAAATTTGATACTCCAAAGCCTAGACTTGAAAATCAGCAGCATGATGAATCTTCCGGCTCAAGGAAGAACAAAGGAAAAGGGCACAATGGGAAAGAAAGAGTCATGTGTTCTTACTGCGGGAAGGGTTTTCACCCTGAACATGTCTGCATGAAGAAAAATCTTGATGAAGCAACCTCTCTCCTTGAGAGGAACCACATCAATCTTTCGAAGAGCTTTCGGAGGAGAGATCAACAAGACCGGGAACCACAACATGAGAAAGGTCATGCCCTCATGGCAAGCACTTCGAAGTCCAAATCACTGCTGATTGACAGTGGAGCTTTGAATCACATGATGGCTAAAAAAGACTCTTTTTCATCCTTGGAGACCAGCAAATCCATCCCCATCCACTTGGGAGATGACTCCACCATCATTTCCAAAGGACAAGGTACTGTAAATCTAGAAAATGGTTCTTTTTCTAATGTTTTGTATGTACCATCTCTAGCAGAAAATATTCTTAGTGTCTATCAAATGACACATACAGGAATGCCTAAGAGGGTCTCTTTCAGCCCAAATGATGTTGAGATAACAGAAATTTCATCCGAGAAACTCATTGCAAAAGGCCATGCAAATCATCATGCAAAAGCCTATGAGTTCTCTCACTTTGTTGCGGATGAAAAGCCCACCGCTTTGCTAACTCATGGAAATGAGGTTAGTAGGCTGTGGCATGAAAGGTTTGGCCATATTAATTTCAAATATTTGTAGCAATTACAGAAAAATTCCATGGTTGAAGGCCTCCCAGTCATCAAGGCAACCACGGGAGTCTTCAAGGGCTGTGTGATTGGAAAGCACCCTGAGCACAAGTTCGATCAGGGAAAGGCAAACCGAGCTACAAGCATATTGGGGCTGATACATTATGATATCAGTGGTCCAATGCCTATCACATCCATGAATGGATCAAGGTACCTCCTTACCTTTATTGATGAGTTTTCTAGGTATACATGGGTTTTCTTTCTCAAAAAGAAATCAGAGGTATGTGAAAAATTTTCTGAATTGAAGGCTTTGATCGAAAATTCCTCTGGGCTTAAGATCAAGATACTGAGATCTGATAATGGAGGGGAGTATGTCAGTAATGAGTTGCTGTCCATATGCTCCCAAAGTGGTATTCAGGTCCAACATTCAATTGCCTACACTCCCCAGCAGAACGATGTAGCAGAAAGGAAGAACCGGTCTCTCAAAGAGATGACCACCTGCATGTTGGAGTCAAAGAAGATTGCTGCAAATTTATGGGCTGAAGCCATGCATGCTACAGCATACATTCAAAATAGGGTGCCACATTCATCAATGAAAGGTAAGACTCCTTTCGAAGCATACTTTGGACACAAACCAGATGTGTCTAACCTACAGGTGTTTGGGTCCACTGCATGGGCCCAGATTCTGCTTGATAAAAGAAAGGCTTTGCAACCGCAGAGCATAGAATGTATGTTTATTGGATATCCTAATGAATCTAAAGGATTCAATCTGCTGGATATCAAGACCAAACAGATCATCATCGAGAGAAGTGTCAAGTTCGATGAGCCTCTTCAGGAGGTGGAACTAGTGGAGGGGAAAACTGCTGAAATTCCTTCCTCTTCCACTGAATATTTGGATGATGAAATTGGGGATGATGACCCTGATTTGGATCCTCTGATTTCTGATATTAGTGTGCCAC